>CAJDSM010024915.1:0-45558 GCA_903981925.1 Ostrea lurida | reverse complement strand
ATAGAATAATAATAAATATAGAATAATAATAAAATGACTTTCTTGCGTAAACAAGTCATAAATATGTACTACCACACTGCATTTGTCAGTAGAACAATATTTCCACAAAGTCAGGTTCTTTTCTGGTGAAAATGTAGGGCTTAAAGATGATGTGATCTAATAAATGGAGGTACATGTTCCTCCTAGGCACGTAATCATGTTCATCCAGGGTCAAGTGTTTTCTCTAATTCTGCTTTTGTAATCTTCATAGAAATTTTGTAATTAATAAATGATTTTTCACTCTAAAAATTTAGAATTGAGTAGAGGGTATTGTAAAGCTCCCAAAAGACTGTATTATAACAATGCAGATTACAAGATTTATTTTCACGATATCGGCATACCTGTTTACAAATCTTTGAAATGAATCTGTAAATGGAGAATGTGTTTGAATTGATGTGATATATTTAATACAAAAAGTACATGGGTCTTCGTTTTGTTGAATGGAAACACAAATGATACAGACATTTCGTTATAATGGTACTTGGTGAAGAAAGTGCTTTCATGCTTTGCTATCGACAGTGAAATTATATACAGCTTAGATATATTCGAAATTTTACACTATATAACCATCAATGTAAAATTCGAGGAAGAAATGATAACTAAAATTCCTTTGGAAAACTTCCCAGTATTTCAAAGTTGGTTGCCAATCCCCACATTACTTAATTTTACCTTGATGACATATATGGGGATATTGCTTTCATATATGCAATGTGGCTGCTTCTTTCTATTTTTTAAGTTATTTCATGACTAAATGGAACTTGGACGATGATGATTCAGAATTCAGAATTACGTTTGACACAATGTTAACTTCGCCTTTTTGTATGCTGTCGGTTCTGCAGATATGATAAAATATTTGAGAATTTCAGATACAACTGACATGTGACATTGAATGATAGGTAAATTTAGGGTTTATATGATGATTGTACCAACAAAAATGTATGTACATTTTGCCTGCAAACGCGTATTTTTCTTATGACATATTTCCATCTATTTACGCGTAGAAATATCCAAATTTGGTTCGAATAGACCACAAAGTACTTTAATTATCACTCAGAAATCAACATGCGATATATCCACGTCATGGTTTCTCTTATCATGACACTATCACTTATGGGTTTTTTTTGGGGGGGGGTGTATGTTTTTACATAATCATTTAAAGAAGCATGTACACATGTTGAGCTAAATTCTATATTTTCAACCAGTTTTTTTCTAGTGGTTAGCAAAAATTTAATTGTCAGTTGTTGAGCTACAAGTAAGACATAGAGCTTACAATTCTTTACTATGTAAACAAGGCTTGTGTCTTACTTTTGTTTACATTAATATTGCTTCACAGAAAATACCATGTTTGAAACAAAATGAGATGTGAGAAACATTAGAAACTGTTAGAATTTTATTGAGAATGAACTTGCAATTTATGAAATTGATTTAAACGGAACGTATGATAGCATATTTACTATAGGTAAACAAAAACATGGTAAGAACCTTGTTTTGTAAATCATGTATCTCATTTGTAACTCTACAAATGACGTTCAAACTTTTGCTGACCATTAGCAATAACTTAATTGAGTATTGCAAACATTACAAGTGGAGATCTAAATTATGAGCATTTCTAGCTCAAAAAGTATCTTAGCTCATTTGATACAAAGCATTATTTTTATGACGTGTTCTTATAACTACACAGACGAATCATTAAAGTCACTCAGGTGTTTGAACAATGTTGAACATGTTGTCTGAATGCCAGTCTATGGGAACCGGTAATTTCGTCAGTATAACAACAGTAATGTTTTATACGTACCATACTCTACTAAAATTGTGTTTTCTATTCAATTTTGGACTCACGCGATTTGTCTCTCATCGTTATATTTGCCTTTACCACTTACGATCAGTGATATGGAATTAAGACAGTGAGCTACATATGATAAAAAATATATATTCTTACGTTTTGAAGAGACAAAATATTTGATTTCATATGCTCTTTACATTTTGGAAAAATCCAAAAGCTCAGCGAGTAGCATTAATTGAACCTGCGCTAAATCTCGTACCCTTTCTATAAATACTTTGTGCCAAAGAATCATTTTCATTACACTGTCCATAGTTTGTGTAACACCCAATGTACCATGCAACAAGAAGTATTGGGAATTTTTATTCAATGTGCATCTAAATTACAAATATTTTTAAACAAGTTGAACATTACATTTTCCCACGAAAAGACCGACCTTAAAGTAGACCTCAATTATTTCCTTTAGTGTATAGGTATAATTTCCTGTACATCTATGCTCTATCCATGAATTATATATAAAAGTCATCATACGCATGACATGCTCTTGTGTATCTAATCAACTGGGAGACATACACACCATAAGCAGGTGATAGTGGTATATTACTACATAGAAGGCAGGGTTATAATTAATATCTTTTAAAGTCATCATTCTGCAAACTCTACGGTCACTATAATGACCTTCTTTGCGATTACAAATTATCACTAAGTCATATGTTGACTGATTTGTTTCATACCCTTTGTTACACTGTCATTTTCCTATTAGATTTTACAACGGGTAATCCCGCTTACTTTATTTCGACTAAGGAATCACGACGGGTGAGAACGGTCAGCAGAGGATGCTTACTCCTCCATGGCACCTGATCTTACCTTCGCTTTGTCGGAGGTCCGTGTTGACCCACACTTTTTTTATGATCTTAGGATTATGATTACGTTTGACACGATGTTAACTTCGCCTTTTTGTATGTTTCATCCTCAGATCTACAATAGTATAATGCATGCGTTTTTCTAATATAAATTTCCATTAATGTTTATTTTTGTACTAGAAAATTGGTCCAGTGGATCACTGTACAGCCTTGTAAACATTGTTGTAGGAGTCTGTTTTAGAAATTGTCACACCATCGAAAGTTTTGGGGTGGCTCAAACCTCATTCAACGTCATGTGTTTAAGCATTGTCTTTATTTAATCAACTTTGTGCGTGGTAAATGCATATTATGAGAATTTTATTCTTGGAGCATTTTCCATAGATGATCAATTATTAGTATATTTATTTTGAAATGAAATACCGCGGAACAAATTTACTGATAATTTTCTATTAGTTATATATTATGAGGTGCTCTGTTTGAAATAAAAAGATAAGTTGAAAATGGAGTGCAAAGGATTGGAGCCAAGTAGGTAAAAGGGTCAAAGCTATGCCTGAGGGAGATAATCCTTAATTTTGAAGTACATTTCTAATTCTACTACTGTAATTAAATATATATAATCCGTATTTTCAAGCTACTAGTAAAGTACATAGTTACTGGATGTAGATACCCTCAGTGACTAATAGTCCACCAGCAGGGGCTTCGAAATATTAGGCATTAACAAACTAAATGTGTTTAGTGGAACACAATATATCTTACGGGGTGATCATGTTTGAGGGCAACAAAAGATGTTGATATTCAAAACAGCATAACAAAATCAATATGTTAGTAGCCGTCAGGGCATCAGTCTTCTAAACAACTTATTAAAGAATACCTTTATATGAAAATTAAGACCTCAGGTGTCACGGTATTTCAACATCTATGATAAAACATACATATGAAACAACATAGTATGACAGTTGACAGAATAAACTCTTGGTCGAATTGTATAACTGTGGCATTATGAGTAGATTAGTTGAGATTTCATAGTAATATTGCATGATTACGTCAATTTATTTTTTTTTTTGCTAATTTGAGTAGAAAACCTTTATAATTATGTTCATGCTTTTTATTTTAGCGAATTTATGCTGGAGCTAAATATAAAGAAAGCCATCGTACGAATTCATGCTGTTCCAAGTCCCTCGCTTACTGATCAGCGTCGGCGTACTGAAAAATTATATTATTCAAATCTAGACAAATATTGAGATAATGTTAGTCTTTTTAGCCTAAATTGTGTAGAAAGTAACAATTCAGTTACATTTGCGTCAAGATTTAGCTTCCATTTTCGAGACAACCCAGTTTTATTATTTTTTTTCTGTATGTGCCGCAGAGTAGACTCCTTCAATTTAAATATCGCAAGGCTTTCGGTGTTCCGTGTTCAGATGCATACTTGGCTAATTTGGTTCTCATCTCATCTGGTAAAATCGTGTAATTCCGATTTTTTAGCACTTGGCGAATTGTACAGAATATCTAACTTCTCACACAAAAGCTTTCTTGCCATACTATTTTCGTTTTCAGCTAAAAGCACAGGCCGCTCTTTTCTATTGAGGTATTTTAAAATTGATATCTTGTGGCTTAAAAATCTGAGTAAAAACTGACCATTGATAAACTACAGCCCACTAGATTAGTTATGTAAGAATGATATCAAATAAATGGCTAGAACTAATTACTATTTACGAACCTTTTCAATACAACTGACCATTGGGTTGGCAATTCTAGAGAGAAAAAAATACGGTAGATTTATTTTCGAGAAAAAAAAATCCAAAATCAACTGACTCGCAAAAAACGCTAAGAACTAATCGACATCAAAAATAACCAGATTTACGTAACAATAAAAACCAACCAGAGACAGTGCTGTTTCTTATATAAATCCACTATTGCTTATTAGTTATTACATAGAATGACGTTATATATTTTGAGTTTATAGTATGCGTATAGCCCAACAGCAAATGTAAACAAAAGACGGTGCTATGATGTATAAAAATTCATTCTCACTTAGTGCAGTTAAAGCATACCCATACACGTACCTGTATATACGTGTATTACGAGTAATCAATTTAGTACTGAGCGTGTGTATATAGGGGATATCCGGGTAATTCCGGACAGTAATAATTTGAACGCTGTTTGCAAAGAATATCAATGACAATCTGAGTAATCAGTCATCACATTTCAATTTGGCTTCAAAATCCCATACATTAGCCTTGCTATAACGATGTTTTTATTCATTTTTTGTAAGATTTTATTCACATGTTTTCAAAATAAAATGCGTGGTGAGAGTAGGGCAACTCCGGACAGAGAGCGGTTAATTCCGAACAGATCATGCATATGTTTTACAACTTCAATCGCACATGGTGAATTTGTGAAAAACTAGGCCTATTTTGATTTTATTTTAAAATCGTTTTTGTAATTAAGAAAAGCGTGTGTACAATTCTATAACTATGTTTACAAATGTATTCAGAATAGCTTGTTTGTTAACGATTTTTACAAACGATGCATTGATACAAACAGATTGATCTTAGACTACATATGTTTTTTTTTTTGAATTATGATTACATTTGACACAATGTTAACTTCGCCTTTTAGTACTATATCTTTTAGAAATATTACACTGTTGTGGTCACATCTTAATTGTTGGATCCGCCTACCGTTCTATTAAATTTCGACGTTTGAGATTTGGTGTTTCAATATGTGACTTGTAATTGATTTAGAATTTTTTTTCACTTTTATATTAAAAAATAATTTACAGAATAACCGATTATATCATTTTCTATATGCATCCAAGTTTTCATAGAATATTGTAGCCATACACCTATTATGTACTCGTCCGGACTTACCCGACTACAAGGAAAACGGTGGGGTAATTCCGGACAGCATAAAAAACGATTATTTCCATTGATTTAGACGTTTAATCACTTATTCAACTATAAAATGTATATTCACTTAACTTTTCTAGGTTCTCTTAGTCTTTTTATACCGAAAAACTAGAAAATATTTACGCTTGTGATTGAATTTAGATTTTTTTCTTTTTCTTCGTCTGTCTTTAAACATTCCCGCAAAATAAGCATGCAAAGTACAAAGGTCCCAAGTTCAACAATTTAATTAGATATTTCAATTGGAATACTTCGGAATTTTGATAAAACAGACAACAGAAGAACCAAACAACATCGACTTTACTAATAGATAATGTCAAAGAGAAAGGGAAAGTAGTCGTATTTCATAAGAAGTCTTGAACTGTCCAGATTTACCCGCTGTCCGGAATTTCCCAGATATCCCCTACATGTTGCATGCAAAATGGCGCTATATGATACGTAATGTCAACTCTTTCTTATGCATATAACCTTGTTTGCGATTACAAAGTATCACTAAGTCATATGTTGACTGATTTGTTTCATACCATTTGTTAGACTGTCATTTTCATACTAGATTTGACGACGGGTAACCCCGTTTACTCTGTTTCGACTACAGGCTCACGGCGGGTGTGACCGGTCAGCAGAGGATGCTTACTCCTCCATGGCACCTGATCCTGCCTTCGCTTTCGTCGAAGGTCCGTGTTGCCCTACACTCGATTTTGTATGTGTTTTTTTGGACTATGATTACGTTTCATACTTTGTTACTTCGCCATTTTATTCAAATAGGTGAAGTTAACATCGTGTTAAAAGTAATCATAATCTCAAAAAACATATATAAAAATCGAATGTAGGGCAAGACCGACCACCGACAAAATTGAAGGCAGGATCATGTGCAATGGAGGAGTAAGCATCCTCTGTTGATGGGTCACACCCTCCGTGAGCCCGTAGTCGAAATAAAGTAAACGGGATTACCCGTAGTCAAATCTAGTAGGAACATGACAGTCTAACACAACAAATATGCTCCTGCAAGCATAGTTATATGTTGTGATTGCAATATCAAATTTAAGGGTAAAAATGATAGAGAAGTTGCTATAGACTTCTGATGAGTAAATAAATGTAAGTACAATATAGTTGAAATAAAACAATTGTAATGAAGAATGAGGTATATAAATAGTATTATATTCTATTCTTCTAAACATTGTGATTGAGGACCCCTGTTATAAATGGTCCCCAAAATACCCTTGTGTGTCGTAAGAGGCGACTAAAGGGGGGGGGGTCCATCTGATGATATCGGGAAAACCGAGGACCTATGCAATAGCAGGTAAGGCATGCTATAGACTCATCACTGTTCAGAGGCTATGAATGCCTAGCATAGGCCTAAATTTTTCAGCCCCTCATCGGTACATGATGACAGTGAAATATACTAGAGTGGGTCGTAAACAATCGATCAAAATACCAGATTAACATCTTACACAATATGCAAATAATTACATACATTAGGTACTATGGATCTGCCCATTTATTAATATAGGTCTCTATTCCTTGACCTACTCATGGAATTGAGTTCAAATACTTATATCAGTTGATTCGATACGCAAAGGCATGCCATGCGTATGTGGACTTTTTAAAGCGAGGCCAACTACTAACCAAAAAGTTGATGTTGCAGGGTTATAACGAATCACATTTAAAGTCATCATTTCGCAAATTCTACAATCGCTATTATGACATTGCTTGCGATTACAAATTATCAGTAAGTCATATGTTGACTGATTTGTTTCATGTCCTTTGTTATTTTCGTATAACATTAGACGACGGGTACAGTACCCGCAACGTTATTCTTGACATAATACCGTGAACACGATACACGCACGATAGAATAGGATTCACGCACGATAATAGATGATACGACTAGGATAAAACGCAAAACTGATAAACGAAAAATGATAAACGATGTTCACGATACATACACTGATAAACGCAAAACCCGATAAACGATCTTCACGATAAACGGAAACCTGATAGAAATGTTGTAAATTTAGAAGCAATTTAGACGGAACGAATTTGTATTACTACAACTAAATTGCACATTCTTTTATGTTGAAAATAACATTCAAGGGTTTCAATATCCTTTATATACATAACACGTATATCCTAAAGAAATTTCTAATTGAAAAAGAATGCATGTACATGTATGTGCATAACTAATGACGATACATTTTTCTGTAATAATTTTACAAGATCATTATTTTTTTTCCCTTAAATTCCAACTGCGAATTTTAATTAAATATGAGCATTGATCGACTCAGACCAAAGACATATATAACATAAAAGCTTTACCCACCTGTAGAATAAAAAGCGTATGGTTGATTCTTCATCGTACACATGTACATGTAAACATATATAACCATTAGCAAATAAAATTTTGTCAGGGCGTTAGATGGATGCATTTATAATTTCTAAGCAATCTGGCATTTTATCTGCTTACACTTTACTAAACGAAGACCCGCGCAAGCGTAGCATATTCATTTGGAGCTGGTGATTTTAAGGTATTAATAAATAAAGATTTTAACTTCAGACAAACCATACAGACGATTTCTGAAGTGAAGACTGGAAACCTAGTATTAAAAAGGTCACATTTTCACTGAATATTGTATTCCGTTGACTGCGTAATATAGGTTTAGATGGACCAGGTGTGTGTATTATAAGCCCCTATAGGCTTTTTGTAAACGTTCATAAATCAAACGACTTAGACAACTTTCCCACTTTAATTATACCCCTTTTTATTTTGTACATTAATCAACAAAATTAGCCCGGTTTCCCCCTTTCTCTTTCGGATAACCTGTATGTGTAAATTGATCCAAATGGCAGACCTAGAAGGGGGGGGGGTTATCTTGTCATTTGATTGGAGAGATGCATGCAAGATATCTTAAACAGTGGATGTTTGGCGTGTTTTAATATAAAATAATTCTATTGATATAACGTCTCGGGTAATTTGCATCGTGCTTCAGAGTTCTCTTTTATCTGGTAATGTAAAGTAAATATGTACATGTGATTGTGGCTAAAATTTAGCCAGGCTGTAATATTATTTTAAAGATATAATTCGCTGGGATGTGAAATAAAATCAAGTAATATTTTTGTCTGTGGCAAAGAGTGTTGTAGTGAAATTCACCGCTCATTCACTGTTAGAATTACATGTAATTTTCGCTGCACGTTACGCCTGTCTTGATACGATAGATCCCGCACTATGAGTAATATGTATCTTAATATTCATAAGAAATTAAATATTAATGTAAATTGGTATTCGATAACAAACAAATTAGACAAATGAAACAAAAGCGGCTTTTAAAAAATATTGAAATATAACGTTATATACTGATTTCCAGTATAATCTATGGACAATGCACATGTATGTATAGTACAATAAAGAAACACGATGACAGCACTAAAGTCGCGCCCAAATGACCCGATTTTTTGGGAGATGCAACACTCTCGTGCCTTTATAAAATTTAATCTTCTAAGAGTAAAAATCCGATGTCGCTGCGAATGCTTATAATATAACGGGTAATACACAATACCTGATACAAGGACGCGCACAGTTCAGCGTATAGTTGGTACATACAGGTATATTCACATGTAAGTAGAATACAAATGCGAAAAATTGGGGGGAAATTAAATAGCCTTTATTACATCGTATAAAAGAGAATGTAATTTACAGAGAGGAGGGGGGGTGTCTTTCAAATTGGAATTTCCTATTTCTCTAGTAGACTTAATTACAAAATAAAAATTAATCATTGTACTAACAGCCAACTGTCCACTCAGGAACTTTCGGGTTTTATACTGTGGACCCTTGATTTGTTTGACGAACCACGGCCAACCTCCCAGTCTTAGAATGATATTGTTCTGAATGATTTTCACCATCTCTGGGCAGACAAAAGATTTATTTATTATTTATTGCATCTTATAATAGCCAGCTTTATTGTTTTTGTCTTTCCTCGATTCCTAAAAAATCAGTTCTTAGACAAAACGAATGAAGCTTTCGGAAAGTATCGTACTTTTCCTTAGATTTAAATTAGGATCCCGATAGTTTAAGAAAGATACACGATAAACGGAAACCTGATACACGCAAAACACGATAACACGATAGACCTGATAAACGGAAAACACGATAGAAAACGGAAAACCTGATACACGATACGATAGGATACACGCACGATACGATAGGACTACACGCACGATACGATAGGATACACGCACGATAGAACACGAATGAAATGTCAAGAATAACGTTGCGAGTACTGTAACACTGTTTACTTGTTGTTAGACTACGGGCACACGGCAGGTGTGACTGGTCAGCGAGGTGCTTACTCCTCATGGCAACTTATCCTGCCTTCGTTTTTGTGAAGTCCGTGTTGCCCTACATTCGACTTTGTATGTGTGTGTTTTTTTTTTGGGGGGGGGGGGGGTGGTGGGTGGACTATGATTGCGTTTAAAACATTGTTTTACTTCGCCAATTTATATACAATATATATATATATATTCAATTTTACCGTAGGTGCATGCAATATCTACTCACTGAATATGAATTTTTTATTATATGAATTGGTAAATTAAAGAATGTCTAGAGCATATATGTAGAGGAAATTATGACAAAACGCTAAGAGTAATAACGGAGGTTTACTTTAAGGTCGACCTTATCTGATCTACAGTATTCGTAGGAAAATGTTTTGTGCAAGTTGCTTAAAAATATTTCTAATTTAGATGCTTCCTGTTGCATGCTACATTGGGTGTTACACAAACTTTGGACAGTGTAATGAAATTCAACCTTTGATACAAAGTATTTACAGAAAAGGTACGTGATTTAGCGCTAGTTCAATTAGTGCTAGCTCAATTTTTTGTGTATTTCCAATGTGTAAAGAATATACAAAATAAAATATTTTGTCCTTTCAAGACGTAAAAATATATCATTGAATATTTCAATCTATACTTTTGATTAGAAAAATATTTAAATGGGATAAGTATGGTTCATGAATTCATAAAAAAAGCATATTCAAAATAAAGAACAACTTTCTTTTTTATACTTCAGGAGAACATGATTGATACCCAAGCAGTCCAATATTACATTTCTAATTTGCCAATACATTTGTCTGTTATAGGAACAAAGCACCCTGAAATGCAGAGTATTTCCATCAATTGCATTCTACTATCATGTCTGGTTCTGTTGGGATTTTAAATGACTCATCTTAGACTATAAATTATTCAGTTATAGCTGTGTTCACTTAATGAGCCCAATTTATGCCCAATTTTAATGCACTTTAACAAAAATCTTAAATGGGATACCTATCGTTCATGAATTCATAACAAAAGTCATATTCAAAATAAAGAACAAGCATTGATATCCAAGCAGTCCTATATTACATTTCTAATTTGTCAATATATAGGTAGGGACAAAACACACCAAAGTGCACAGTATTTCCATCAATAGCCTTCTACTAGCATTCCTGGTTTTGTTGGATTGTTGAATGAATCATCATCATAAACTATAAACTATTCAGCTATGGTTGTGTTCCTTTGCAGGGGGGAGGGTATGCTCCTTTTGAATGTAATTCTTTTTTCTTTCTATTTTTTTCTTCAATTGATGTGAATCATATATCCCTGGAAACTTTGATAGAAGCAGAAAACTTGATTAATTGATTATTTGTCTAAAGAGGTTGATGCCCGGTGTCACACCAGGTGTGGCACAACAAAAATCTATGTCTGCTTAGAGGGAATAAACCTGAATTTGCAGTCCTTCCCGGACAATGGTGATGTCTCCATATGAGTGAACAATTCTCGGATGTGGCATTCTATTGGTATTATTAATTGGTACCATATGACCCCTGGGTCGAGGCCTCTGGGTGAATGTTAGTCCAGGGTCTCTACAGCCCTGTTGCTATGTACTATGTTCTAGCTTGAACTCGATATGTATTTAATTCAGTGGTAAATAAGAATTCATATCAAATTAAGGATTATCTCCTCAGGCATAGCTCTGATTCTTTGAAGTACTTTGGCACACATTGTTCACTTTTATAAAGTTTTACTTTCATGTTTCGGATTCTAACAGTTCGGTTTGAGCATCACGAAAGACCTAATTTGTCGAAATACTCATCTGGTGCATCAAAATTGGTACCGTATGTGACTTTATACTATATAACAATTAATCAACCAACCAATTCATGTTTTACATCTTTTCTTCACTCATTTCTTCCTAATATTCCTTAGTATGTTTCATAAAGAATAGGAACATAATGGACAGGATATCAGAATATATTATCTTTAATCGTGTGTGGTACGGTACAATACGCCTCTGAGCAACTGTGGTCATGCAGCTCTGATTTTCTGATTAATCAACTGTAAAATGGTAGCCTTACCATTTATATTTTCAATTTTACTTCTAAAACTATTTTTGGACCATTCTAATATGCATTCCGTGGTATTGGTCATCCAGAGAAAGAACAAAAAAAAAACAACTTGCACAACATTTTTGGAGAATAATAAAATGTTTGACGAATGTGTTAATGTGACGTATAGCGGCTACACATCCAATTGCTCAGGATATATCTTATATTGTGTGCTACACTCCTATCCGCCCAGGGAAGCTTAGTCCCAAAGCCTAGCATGGGTTATCTATCTATGGATGTTAGGCACCTCTACAGCATCCACTGTTTCCAACGACAACCACTGTCATCCCCAGACAAGACATCTCCGTTCCAATGAGACGACTATAAGGAAGTTTCCAGCCAAACACCAGAGCCGCTAACCTGCCACCATATAGTTACGTGTAGCAATCACCAATCCAGTTGATGAGCACGCTCTTCAATGCTTAATTTTTGTGATCAAGATAGAAAATGTACAACATCGCCAGATAAAAACTAGTTCATTAGCGAAATAGTACGAGTGTTCATTTATACTGTCCGCTACATTAATTCAAATCCTTTCATTTTGAAATATTTCTCCTAAATATTTATTTTTTAACGAAAGTCATTTTTTGTTATTTGGAACTCTTCAATTCTACATTTGTTGGAAAAGGTAAAAAACTTACCCCGCCACATTTTCCGTATGCTTTCAAAATATTCTGCATCTGCCAGTGATTGATACCAATACAAATTGGCGAAGTAAACAATGTGTTAAACGTAATCATAGTCCAAAAGCATACAGTATACAGTATATACCAAGACGAGTGTAGGGCAACACGGACTTCCGACAAACGCAAAGGCAGGATCAGGTGCCATTGAGGACTAAGTATCCTCTGCTGAGCGATCACAACCGTCGTGAGATTTAGTCGAAAGAAAGTGAGCGGATTTACCTGTCGTCAAATCTAGTAGGAAAATGAAAGTCTAACAAAGGGTATGAAACAAACCAGTCAACATATGACTTAGTGATAATTTATAATCGCAAACAATGTCATTATAGCGACCATAAAATTTGCAAAGTGATGACTCCAATCGAGGCTGAGTCCAGATCAAACTATCATTAAAATATTGCTGCTCGTATGAAGGACTGCCGTTTTTCATTTCTTATCTTCAGTGAAGTTCACGATTGACGTTCGTTTTAGACATGAAGAAGCAATGTATCGCTACATTTATCTTTGTTACACGTTTTGAGTTAAAGTGCTGTGATATAAGATGGGTTAATGCATTATATGTGTATTATTATTTCGGGTGATTTAAGTATTTGCCGAAAATTCGAACAGATAAATGCACTAATGCCAAGCGCATTCATGCAAACGTTTTTTTTTTTTTTTGTTTTTTTTTTTTCAAATTTGTAAGTGGATACGATTTATTTTTAATTTTATCTTATTTTACAACGACAAAAGGTGGTCATCAATAAGATTTCCATTCTTGGATTATGTCTTTGCACATGACCTCAATGAACCTGATAACGCAATATAATTACAAAGAATTACATAGTGGTTGTTCAGCAATTGCTGCAGGAACCTCAAAAACACTTATATAAGAAATGGAAAATTATTGGTATAAATATTCTATAACACAGTCATGACCCCAGATACCCTCCACATATGTGTTAATGAACATGCATCATCACAAAAACAAGAAGATATATGTTTGGAGTGCAAGGATTTCAGTGGTTTTCAAAATATAAGGGGTAGGGGGTTAGTCATGACCTGAAGGGCTTTCCACATTAGTGTCAATGAACTTGTCTTCACACAAAAAACAAGAAAATATTTTTCCTTAAAAAAGATGTCCTTATATATTCGTATGTGAAATTTCAATTCCAACATTGTTACCCCACTCTAACCCTAAAAATTGGTAGAGACATGAACTGAATAAATTTAAATCCACTCTATATCAAAAAGCTTTCAGGTAGGTACCCACTTTTCTGGTTCAATGGTTCTTGAGAAAAAAGATTTCTAAATACAAAAAGGCGAAGTTTAACATTTTGTCCAAACGTAATCATAATCCAAAAACATATACAAAATCGAGTGCAGGAACACGGACCTCGACAAAAGCGAAGGTAGGATCAGGTGCAAGGAGGAGTAAGCATCCTCTGCTGACCGGTCACACCCGCCGTGAGCCCTTAGTCGAAAAAAGATAACGGATTACCGTAGTCAAATCTAATAGAAATTGACAGTCTAACAAAGGGTATAACAAATCAGTCAAATATGACTTAGTGATAATTTGTAATCGCAAACAAGGTCATTATAGCGACCGTAGAATTTGCGAAATGATGACTTAAACGAGATTCGTTATAACCTGCAGCATCAATTTTTTGTTAGTAGTTGGCCTCGCTTTAAAAAGTCCGCATACGCATAGCATGCTCTTGTGTAATTGAATCAGCTGGGAGATATACACACCATAAGCAGGTGATAGTGGTATTTATACCATAGAAAAGGAAAGTTGACGATTGCAAAGTCAGAGTCATACGCTTATCATATAATGTAATTGTCAGTCTGCCATTAGAGTCAATGTTAAGTAAAATATCCAAATATGAAGCAGATATGTCAGATTCTGTGATGTCCTTTATGTCGAGTTCTTCGGGTATATCAAATGGACATAATTGTGAAAATGATGTTGTTAATTGATAACATTATCTATATACCTATATGTAAGGTTGAAGGACACGGAAGTTTTTTGTTTTTATCCACGTAACAGTTTCTGTACAAATCTGCTTCATAATGAATACAAAATAAGTCTCCAATAAGGGGCACAATTAGTGCCATAGGAATACAAAAGATTGTCCCGGTATATTGCATGCAAAATGATTTTTCTATTGTTGCCTCCACTCTAACAGGAGGCAATCAAATTTGGACAAACTAAACCTCTAGTGCCCCATGTAGCATATATGCTACATGAAAATAATGATCGGCTGAGTCATCTTATCATTTTTTTTAAATTATCTACACTTTGAAATTAACTATAATTGTTTATGTTGCATAGAGTTCATTTTAATTTGCGCTTAACTTGACACCAGTATGGCGTGGTTTACCTACCAAAGATGGCACCTTCTTTGATTGTCACCGCCATCGCTCGAACTGTATAGATTTTGACCACTATTTGCATTTAGAATGGTTAGATGTATAAAATCTATGACAATAGAGTGAAGAAAGGGTTAGATTTTTGACATGAAACATTCCAAGATATGTAAATTATAGTACAGACTTTTGAACAAAATTTCTTGAATATTATATGTTGCATATTTGCTAATCTCGGTATTAATTTTTTGTTATGACTAGTATGATTACATGGGCATGAAGTAAAAAACGCAGCTCATTTTGCGTCATGGTATTGTCTGATCTTGAAAAATTAATTAAAAACTAAGAATAGCTTACCTTAACATTTTAATGATCAGTTTGGCTAATAATCAACTATTAATTTTGATAAAGAAGTTGGCTTGAATGTTTATTTACTTATGAAATTCAGGCTTATTCGATAGTATCATATATAGCTACATGTGGAATTAATAGTGGTCACATTTTGGGATATATGCATTACATAACTACATCACATAAGAAACAAGTTATTTATTTTTTTTGTGTGAGTAATTTTGCACAAATAGAACACTCCATTAAATTTGCGTAAATGCTTCCTCTTTTAATATCAGGATCAACTGAAAAGGAAGCAAAGTCGTCTTCTGCAAATGTTCGCGATCTTATCAGGGAGCAATTAAATTAGAATTGTTAAAGTTTGACAGTGAATATACAAATTGGGTGAAATCTGATCTAAAATGTTGTAATAACAGTGAATATCTTAACATGAGAATGTTCCCTTGCTTGCAATAAATTAGCCCTTCTCACTTTTATTCCAAAAGGGCCACATTATGCAAGCTGTTGTACCCTTATCAAACGTATATCAAACACACAAATTCATATAAAACTAATTTTGAAGCTCCTCTCGGAGAATGGTGATCCACATAGCATATTGAGGCCTGGCTTCCACAGTGTGCTATCCCCACTTTAGAATCAGGATGAATCATGAAACAGGCCGGTTCTTTATTGCACTGAAATTTTTGAGTACGGATTGCTTCCTTTTACCTTGAATCAAGAAATTGGTAGGCTCCGGCGGGTTGACCGGTAACAGGGGATTGCTAACAACTCCTAGGCCTGAGTCCATCTTAGCTAAAGCTGTGATATTAGGGGTCGTGTTGGCCTAACCTTTTTTGTATTCCGTTTATGGGACCTTTATGAGATTGATCACTGTTCGTTATCTTCACCTTTTCAATTAGAGCATGGTATGTGTAATTTAATTCACCAAGTAAATGCTTGGATTGGTTCCAAAAACGCACTGCACCTAGCTTCAAGAGAAGACAGTAAAGCTTTGTCATATTATAGGGACTTGTATCTGGTCTAATGCGATACAAATTGAAGTTGGACGTCCATTGGCTGTTACACAGTTTACGAAAATATTCTGCGACACGAAACCCTATTGATGCATTTTAAGTCAGAACTGTGTGGAACATTTTCCCATTGGGACACAAAGCTTCAAATGTCTGATACTGTCAAGTGTTTACATTCCAATAAAGTGCAATCTACCTCTTGTCTTCAACACAAGACATAAGTTGGTTCACTGCTTTTCATGTTTCAGAGGTAAATGTAATTCAACAATATTATCGCAAAGCAATAGCAAAGGTCGATGTGTTTGTGAAATCCTACAGTTTACATAATTTTTGAGTTTGACTGTTGACATCTGTATTCCATAATTTAATTCTATCTTTGGTTGTTTCATTTGAGTTGTTGATTTGTCAAAATTTCTACAAAAAATATAATCGAATTAGTATACTTAGGTTTTGTAACCTATTATTGCTACATGCATTGTCATGTCCGGTTGCGCTATATATAAACATGCTGTATTAAATATGTTTAAGTTGGATTATATTGAAAATTCTTGTGGTTTCTTTGTCTAAAATAATGATTGACATCACATTAATAATAAAATTAGAATTTTTCTAATGATAAATAATGTTTGGGCACTAGAGGTGTAAATCGCATTATTTCAGGGAGCTTCATATAAATTTCAGTTGTTTGGCCTAGTGGTAATGAGAAGAAGATTTTAAAAATGGCTAATCACCGTTTTGTTGCATTTTATGATAAGGCTCGCTCACATTTGGACACAATTTCATCCCATTTACTCAAGATGATGTTGTACAATTAAGTTGAATTTGGCATAACACGATTATGGTGAGAAGTCCAAATGTGACATAAGTTTACGACAAACGAACAGACCGCGTAGCGAACCAGAAAGACGGCAGCGAAATGGGCGATCAATAAACGCTAAAAATAGAAATAAATCAAAAAAAAATCAAACCAAAAATACAAAAAATGAAAAAAAAATCAACGAACTAAATTTTGACTACGTATATCCACAAAACATATGTTCGGACACCATGCCAAAAATTCACGCCAAATTAAATCCATTAAAGTAGCAAATCTGCTATTTTTGAATTTATTACACTGTATTTCTTAAAAGAAATCGAAGATATAAAACGGTAAAATGTGAACACGCAATCTGCCCGGTGAAAATGTAAACAATCCAGCGAGAAATATAAGCCTAAAAGACGACGTGATCTGCAACACTGGCAGTTCTATAACATGGAAAAGGAAACATCTATAGTGACTGCCGATCTCCTTTATATGGAAGTAGATTCAAATTAACGCTTGAATGTTTGTTAGTAAATATTACATACGCGTTATTTCTGAACTTTAAATGCAAAAATATATGTTATATATCACATGCATACTTATGATATTTTAAAGTTACGTTGACTATTGTTCACAAAGAGAAAAAGGTCATGTGTAATATCGGCAAAACAATACCAGTACTGCGCATGCCCTACATCTCAGGCGATTTGTTGTTTTCATAGGTGGTATATCATATAACATAATTAGAACAAGTGCTTGTTCTTTGTATTCTTCTTTGCTTTCACTAGTTGTAATTTAACGACAAAAGCATACTTATTAGATATTAATAGAAAAAAAAATCCGAAAGATTTAATTTTTCTAAAGATACAGATTATGCAATTTAAGATAATCAAATCTATTAACTCAGCGACGTTAAGGAAACCCTAGGAAATTACATAGCTGTATAGAATCCTAAAGCACTACAGGTCATCAAATTGACGGTCACAATGAAAAGACCGTCATGACATACAGTTTTGTCACGTAAGCTTTGGTTAGGGAAATGCAATTATAGTATATTACCAGTGTTTGAATGCATAGCATAGGGCTTGTGGTCAATTATTTTTGAAGGAAATATTTGGCATACATTTTATTCAACCCTCAGTTGCTTGAAACGTGGAGGGATGGGTTTTTGCTACTATAATAAATTTTGTTATTAATCGGTGGTAAAGAGTGCAATCAGTTAAAGTTTCATACATATTTTTTCTACTATATCCTTAAAATAAAGACATATTCTGGGTTCCCCACGAAAAATGTGTGAAGTAGATTTGTTTTTCAAAAGTTGCATAAATACAATGTGGGATTTATAATTCTTTGCCCTTGTGCTTAGCACTTTTAGTGCATCATAAACTCATAGTCTATATTATAGCTGGTCCACAGTGACTCAAAGCACGTGATATTCAATTTTATGTGACCATCGATTGGCCTTTGACTCGCACTGAACTATAACTCATAGATTGTAATCAGTTGTGTTTTATTTTTTAATTTACAACAAACATGTGCAGTTATTCCGACGTTGTTTTATCGCACTTTATTAATGCAGGCTTCCTTAACGTCGCTGAGTATGAGTGACAATTAAACACATATTGAACAAATTTTATCTGCCATTTTCATTGGATTTTTTTCTACTTCGTTAAGCAAATTCCTATAAAAATAAAATTATAAGTGTTTTCAGTAAGAAATTATTTGATCAATATAATTGTAAAAATTGATAGAAAAGGAATACATATAAGATATTTAAATTTACTTTGGGTATTGCCATTTATTTATTGAAAACTCTACTCGGTCCTGACATTTGCCAAATTAGAAATAAATCCATACGCCCACATTGGTATTTTGATTCTGCCTACTAATTTCTGATTGGACAATAATAACTTAAAATGAAGCACTTAAACATTTTTAGACATAACGTCGACATCACGAGTCAGAATAAATAGCTGACGGTAAACACCCCAAAGGTGAGTCCTTGCGTTCAAGTTCTTATTAAGATATGATGTAAATTAATAACTTTAAAATGAAAATAAAAATCCCTATTTGCAAATATCCATCCTATAAGGAGTTATAATTTCTTTTGATTTCCTTATATATCAAGTACACAGATGATGAAGATAAGCTTGACTTAGTATGCAAACATCTCAAATTGTATAAAATAAAGGCAGTCACGAAACTGTAGCGTCTAGGAAACTCCAAAACAATATTCCTTAATTCCATTTTAAAAAACACTCATCATGACTAAATATTGAATGTGATTTCAATTAAATAAGTTTACATCTTGTACATTTCTAGCAAACCAAATACAGTACAGTCATTATACTGTTTGGTAAATTTCAGTGATATTTTATTTTGTACCCAAAAATAGAGTTCAAACACTACTATATATTCTTGTTTAATAGAAATTCCCCAAAATCATCGGTCCCGGAATTCGGCTTTCCGGCTTTTTTTTTACCCTGTCCCCTGTCCCCTGTACAGTATTTGTACCTTCCGTGTTTTTGGATGACTATTTCTCATAAATCATTTCCGTTTTCTTTAACTTAGCGGGGATGTCGAATTCAAACGTAATATAACTAGCGATATTCGTGCGCACATAATTCGATCTACATTGCACTCATAATGACATGAATATTATTGTTTTTGCCAAAAATATTTAACTGTTAAAATACTTTGAAGAAGCTGTTGTGTAAGACAAATTGCGTTAGGTAAACTGAGACAAAATAAAACACGAGTACTTTGTATGACTTGAGAGGGGGGTAGATTAAATAACTTTTTCAACTAATTTAAAAGTAATTTCTGATAAATTCCTTTCCATTTCTCAATTTCATTTCTTTTAAAACGCTTTCAGGTATTGCATGTCTTATCATAAATCGGATATTTCATTAAAGAGCATATTTGCTTAACAAACATTTAAAATCTATAATGAAACATCCATACCTCATTGAAAAAAATCATAAAAGCTTTGATATTAGAAAAGGATGAATATTTAACAAAGTAATCAATTTCGAAAGACCTAAACAAAATATAAATAGAAGCTGGTAAAACACGTATCCCTGGATACTTTAAAGGAAGAATTGAATGCCTAATAAATGTAATCATCCCCTGTCTACCAGTCACGTCACCCACCATCAGTCCAATGTCTCCATTAGGTAATGTAACCGTAGTGAAATTTTTGTATACAGAACGTCAGAAGAATTGCTACGTGTACAAACCACGCCCAACAGCATCTGATCCAATAGCAGTTTATGTGGACAAACTAGATAGTTTTAACGAACATAGGCATTGCGAAATGTTGACTTTAAACGTGGCTACTGAAACCCTTGCAATACAACTTTTTTTCTCAGTAGCCTATATCGATTTTAATATTCAATTAGCACAATTGGAATCCCAAATAACAAATCTAATGCATTTTTATTTCCGCAGGAAAGGAACACAGGGGGATGAACAACCTTACTCTTTTAGCAGGTCTGTTTTATGCCTGTTTATTCCTACAAGGTAAGTTTAAATAAATTTGCATGATTTACATGACGTAATATTTCTACAAATGTTTTTTTAAAAGAACTATTCAGCTATATCATTAATTTTCAAATGGAATTGGCGAATGCAAAATCTTTAAAATGCAAAAACTTCAAAATGCGCTGCTTATTCTAATACATGTAGATGTCTGATTCTCTGCATGCACAAGACTGACTTTTCATTATTTTTGATGACTGTTAAAATTTTACTACAAAATGAATTCTTTGAAATAATTTGTTAATATTACACGGTACCAATTTTGATGCGCCAGATGCGCAATTCGACAAATTATATCTGTTTGGTGATGCTAATACTGAAATGTTGGAAATCTGAAACATAAAATAAAGATTACTTATGTCATGTTAAGTTAATCAAATTCCATCTTAAATATTCAATTGATAACATGTTCAGACCCTCTGCATGTTCTGCGCAAACTATTTCATCATTTTTAACAGTTTGCACCATGCGTTAATTTCTTTTGCAAATATTCAAGTAAGTTGCGTATTGACGAGATAGCTCGGGGTATATAAGACTGTATTTAAAAAAGAAATGGGACTATGATTACGTTTAACACATTGTTTACTTCGCCATTTTATATATAACTATTTCCATATCTAGTAGATTCAGAGGTCGACCTTTGTTTTCTTCTTTTTAATTTCACTTGTAACAGGCGATATGATTGGATGAAACACATTTTTTTCTCAGATTGATGAAATTGTTTTCTTCATTAATTTTCTTCAATCTAATATTTTAGATGCCACTGCACAAAATTGTATAGCTCCCACAACACTGTCTTGCATCGCAAACTTGAACAATGCATCAGTGTCGGCGGGGAAGGATAAAACAAAGTTATGCAGGTTACTTAATTTCATTCTCACATTGACATATCAATTTACTTTTCAATTTGATACTTTTTAAAGTAATGTTTCTATAATTGAAATGGGTGTTGTAGACGGTAAATTGAATAAAAACAGCATTGCTCTGGCTTATTGGCTCATCTGAACCGAGGGTTCAAATGAGCTATTCTGATTGTCTTTTGTCCATCGTCTGTCCGTCTGTTAACGTTTCACATTTTCGACATATTACCATTGGGTCATCCAACCAAACTAGGTACACATCAGCATAGGGTAAAGGGGATTCAAGTTTGTTCAAATGAAGGACCGGGCTCTCATCAAAGGAATATAATCACGAAAATGCCAAAATAGGGTGGTGTCATTTAGATACCTTCTCCTCAAGAACCACTAGGCCAGAAAATATGAAATTTAAAGGAAAGCTTCCTGATATAGTGGAGATTTAAGTTTGTTCAAATCATGACTCCCGTGTGTACGATGGGGACCATATAGGAGACAAAATTTTACATATGATTACCTTCGCTTTTGTCTGAGGTCCGTGTTGCCCTACACTTGATTTTGTATATGTTTTTTTTTATTATGATTACGTTTGACAGAATGTTAACTTCGCTTTTTTGTATTATATAGGGGAAATCGTTTACAATATTTTCAAGAACCACTGGGCCAGAAAAGCTTCCTGATATAGTGAAGATAAAAGTTTGTTCAAATCATCATCCCCAGGGGTAATGTGGGGCCACAATAAGGGGTCAATATTTTACATGCAAATATATAGGGAACTTCTTTTAAAACCTTCATTGAACCAGACTCGTGGATATTTACCTAAAAGCATCCTGATATGGAGTAGATTTAAGTTCCTTTAGACAATGCCCCCCCCCCCCTCAGAGGGTTGGGCGGGGTTATGATAGGAGATTAAATTTGCTACTACTGCTCTTCTTAGTGAAGCAGTGTTCAGATGACTGATGTGGCCATGTTGGATGTTTGAATATTTTTAAAGGGAAAAGAACGATGTGATTCAGACATTAAATATATCTATGTAACTTACAGCTTTGTGAAAAAAGCATTACATTTTAAGCTTAAATCACATTGTATACATATCTCCATGCCAATATTGAATTAATTTTCATAAAAGAAAATTTTTCACATTATCCTTGCATACAGTGTCACCAAGTCCTATTTCGAATGCTTGAAAAAACGTTTGAAGAACTGCAAGCTGAATCCGCCAAATGATCCGCTATTTCTCCAGATCATCACTACTGCTCAAATGACTTTGGACAAACACGGATGTGGTAAGCTATTTAAAGACAACCCAATAATTACTTGCTAGCATATACCACGCATATGTTATATCCATGATCTACGAATCATATTGTTTTAGGACAAGTCCATACATCTCTTACTCACATTTTGATTGATTCGTTATATGTAACAGATACATTTACAAATTTCATTGGATTAATTGTAATATTAAGACGCTATTTCATTGGTTTATCGAACTGGAAAAAAATGTATTTTAAATTGTATAATGTAATTTGTTGTGGGATACACCCATTTGTTAATCGCATTCTTATTTTTTTTTCGGTTTGGAAAATTCAATATTGGTAAACTGTTGCATTTACATAGCTAGGCCTTCTATTAAAATGAAAATTAACTGAATCAAAGATGTAAGTACATTAAAATACTTGTTAGACAAGAAGTCACGGTAGAATCTCAATGCAATATGTGATGCAATAATGACAATTGCTAGCAAATTAATTACTACGAACGTTTACGTCTTGAGAGTGGAACAAGCGGACACGAAGTCACAACCTCCAAGCTGAGATGCAAACTCTTTAACCACTAAGCTATACAACGGTCGGTTATAAAAGAACAAACATGCACCATCCCTTGCAAACTGTAAAAGATTACGTCATGCCCAATGACTGATCTCCGGATCGTATTGGATGCTGACTTCGTAATTTAGTGTGCTGGAATCATCTGGTGACAATCCTGCAGGGTGTTGTTAGTTAAAATGTTTCAGTTTTTGATGAGAAAAAATAGCTTATTTTGCATTTCCCGGTACATGACATTTTTTTATGTAATGTTGATCTAAACATCCTGACACTTTCTGTCAATGCAACTTCAACGTAAACTTTGTGTTGTGAAGTAAACATTACACGTGCATGTCAATAAGCATTACAAATCCAAGATATGTTTTCAACGAGGGTAATTATTATTTTTATTATTATCATTTTTGCTATTTTTATTACTTTTCCCCCTTAATTATTTAAATATCTATAGACTAGGACAGTGCAGTTTACATTTGAGATGTAGCATTAAAGTTCCAGACCTCTCTCCTGCGACATTAATTAACTATATATAGGGTTGTTTACTCTTTTTATCACCAGATTCACGTAATGATAATTCCTTTAGCTTAGGCAACAATTTAAAATGTTTGTGTATTTTAATATTAGTAAGTGGAGGCAGTGGAACAGTGTACAGCATCATGGTCATCATTGTAGGAGTGTGTCTTCATAGACTGATTTAGGAATCATCACAACTTTGAACGACTTAAGGAACATATAGTTTGTATAGATACTTTCCAATGAAATGTACATAGTCCTTCATTATAATTATTAAATCAAACAAGTTGTATGCATACAATATTTGCTGTGAAGCAGCGTTAACTATAATTACACTACTAAAACAATGGAATTAACAAAATATTAAAAACAATACAATTATTGTAAGTTCTTGAATTTATTTGTTACTTTGTTTTTTATTGTACTTTGAAAATAAAGACACGTGTTATATTAATGGAGTTTTATGATGTCATAACATTCTTTTGGTCAACCTCGTATTATGCACAAGCAGGAAACATTTTAATCGCACTGGGGCTTTTTTATTATTTTTTTTTTATTTGTTTGTTTGATTGTTTATTTTTGTTTGTTTGGTTTTTTTTATTGGGGGGGGGGGGGTTGTTGTTGTTGTTGGTTTGTTTTTTTTTTTTTTTTGGTTTTTTTATTGGGGGGGGGGGGGTTGTTGTTGTTGTTGGTTTGATTTTTTTTTTTTTTTGGTATTTATCTATTTTGACTATCATCGATTATTATCTATGAAGCACGATATTTTGGACGTCGAGGCAGGTCGTATACACTTCCAGTTCTGTAGAATTTCCGGACATGTCTATGGATAGTTTTGTGGTCTCTGTTGAAATCGCTGGCGACCTGGCATAAATTTAAGTTATGTATGTTCCATAAAAAACTGATATAGTGAATAAAAACAAACCTCTCTGGAGATGCACCAAGCTTGGATCATGCCAACGGCGATTTCAGCTTCTCCATCGTCAACTTCCCATATTTATGTAGCAATATTCCACCATCACCTGCATATGGTGTGTATGTCTCTCAACTTATTCGATACGCAAGAGCTTGTTCTGCGTATTATCAGTTTTTTTAAATCGAAGCAGGCTACTTATAGACAAGTTGTTACAGGAGTTTCAACAGCCATGTTTAAAGGCAGCATTTCGTAAATTCTATGGTCGTTATAACAATTTAGTTTACCAGTATGACCTACCGTTGAGTCAAATGCTGTCTGGTGTGTTTCATAGCAATTATTAAGCCGTTTTTCACACACTGATTGGAGTACGGATTGTTCAGTTTACCTGCTTACTCATCCCAGGCACCTGATTCCACCTCTGGTGTGTCCAGGGGTCCGTGTTTGCCAAACTCTTGTTTTTGTATTCTATTTGGAACTTAGGAGATTGATTATTGTTCGTTAGCTTTGCCTTTACTCTTCTGCGTTCTTGGGTAGACAAGGCCGAATTTAATGAACTGTTTTCTTGTTTTTAGAATATAACTAACTATGGAGAACACGTGAATACTAAACTTTCAAGAGAATAACAAAATCGATCATCATTATTATCAGCAAAAATTGCCAAAGTCGAGTAATTACAACTTCTATTGCACTTTCTGGGTCTTAACAGTTCAGCGTTGTAAAAAGCAAACAACACTAAAGCCCATTTTTCATGAATTTTTAAACAGTTCTCAAACCTTTGATCAATAAAAATGGGGCGTTAGAAATCTTTGCCAGTATATTAGAAGTGGGATCATGTGTCTAGGAGGAGTAATCTTCCCCTGCCAAAGGCATTTATGTATTCATGGTGTTGGAAATAGCAATTCCTTCACTTTAAGCCGAGATTTGCTAAAAGCCCTGGTTGTAGGCACGCTGATTGAATGTCTTACTATAAATATATCAGCAGATAAGTAAAAATATAAGTAAACAAAAAACCAAACACCATTCAAGAAGAAACTTCCTAAATAAAAAAGAAAGTTTTTTTCTGATGTTCAATAATTAGGCAAATACAACGAACAGTGATCAATAAGTCTCAAATAGAATATAAAAACAGGAGTTGGGCAAACATGGACCCTTTAACACACTACAGGTGGGATCAAATGCAAAGGAGGAAAAAGCACCTCCTGTTGATCGGTTACACCCGCCGTCAGTCCATTGTCTTGATATGATAAAGCAGAGTAATCCGAAGTCAAATCAGTTGATGAAAAACTGCTTAAAAATTGTTATGAAACACATCACACAGATCTGACCCGATGGCAGATCATAGTGGCACCTAATATCGTTATAACAGCCATAAAATTTACGAAATGCTGCCCTTAAATGTGACTGTTGAATCCCCTGCTACAACAACTTCTTTGTAAGTGGCCTGTCTCGATTCAAAAACTGGTCATATCTAGTACAAGCTCTTGCATATTGAATATGTCGAGAGACATACACCATATGCAGATGATAGATAGGCAAAATTGACAATGGAAAAGCTGAAATTGTCCCGTTTGTCATTAAGTTGAAATTCTAGTTTGCCGTTAATATCATTGCTCAACAAACTGTCCAAGTACAAAGCTGACATTGAAGAATCTGTAATACATCCTACTTGTATGAAATTACTAGTAAAATATATCATAGTGATTAATGCACATCGAGTTTTAAACTGTTTAGCTGACATTTAAAAAAAACCACGATATCCTTACAGGGATTATCAAAAATGATTTAACGGTACATGACAATCTGTAGTGTTGGCATTTGGTATTGTAATTTATGTACCAAAGTTCACTATTCAACGACTGAACATATCACAAATTATTTAATCTGAGGGACAGCGACCAATCGATCGGAGCCTGTGACCCTTATAGGCTCCACAGAGTGATACGTTTTTATACTGGGCGACGTGTCGGTCATTATGATATTGTTATGTCGTATATTCATTGAAGAACATATATTTATTGAGCGACGTACATCCTCGCGGAGAAAGTGTCCACCAGCAGAGATGGTTAAAAGTAATGGCGAAAACAACAAACAGCGATCAACCCCGTAAGTCTCAAATAGAATACAAAAACAAGAGATGGCAAACACGGATCTCTGGGTCAACCAGAGATGGGATCGGGTGCCAAGGAGGAGAAAGCATTCCCATATAACCGAAATTCAAGATCATCTTTTTTATTATTTTAGAGCTGAAGTAAATAAAAATAGCATATATAATAGCTTCCGATTTTATACGCATGCTCTATTTTTTTCGGCGTATACCTTTCATCTAAGCTTTGTATATTCTTGATCAGTACATTAGTCGTCAAGGATAATTTTGGAATTACGATAAAGGACACGATTTGTTTCCCTATATAATAAGAATTTATCATGAAAAGGCGAAGACATAACGAGCAGTGACCGATTTTGTCGTAGATCGGAATACAAAACAAAAGATGGACAAACACGGACCCCTAGATATAACAGATATGGGATCACGTGCCTAAAAGGATTAAACATCCCCTGTAAACCTGTCACATATGCCATGAGTCCATTGTCTTGATCAGGTAAATTCAGTAATCCGTAGACAAAATCAGTGTATAGAGAACAGTTTAACAATTGCTATTAAACACATTAGTATCCTGCCCAGCTGAACAAATTTTTGCGTATCAAATACGTTGCGTATCGATTAACTTGAGAGACATATACAACATATGCAGATGATGATGGAATGTTGCTACATAAGTATGGGAATTTGACCATAGAAAAGCAGAAATCCTTCTGTGTGTCATACAGTTGAGTTGCTAGCTTGCCGCAGGAAACAAAGTAGTTGTATCAAAAGCATTAAAATATGTCTGAAATGTTCTACACAAAACCTCTATGTACTACATGTCAAATTAAACCATCCTTGAGGCATTGTTTGTTGATATGTAAATTTTATTTAAAGCATACTAACATCAACACCTACCCCAATACGTTTAAACACAAATACATTGTACTCATACGTAACACGTTTTTTTTCACTTTTGTGAAAATGGTCTATTGTAAAGGCAACTCACCATTTTGTCTCGAGTCTGAATGAGACACAATACATATTGGTGCTGTTTGCGTTTAATGAAACGGGAGTATCTTTTTCTATTAAATGCAAATAACTCTCACCAAAAAGAAATGTATAGGAATTTTCAGTGCTTGTGAAGGAGCCTCTATGTAAAGGCAAAGATAACGACAAGTGACAATCTTCGTATGAAAAAAACAGAGGCATGGACCACATCATCACTGAGTGACATTTCGCACTGGTTCAGCAGTGGTGATTCAAAAAGAATGTTCATTCATGTTATTCTGTGAAAATGTTCACCCCATACATATATATATATATAATATCATTATTATTATTATTATTATTTGTATGTGTATGCCAATTTGTAATCTATTTCTACGTGACCGCCCGCTTCTCTTTATAATAAACCCAAATAATAACAATGTTAAAAATTACCAAGATATTTTTAAAGACATTTTTGTGACAAGCACACAAGAGACATTGATACATTTGGCTGACAAACCATAAACGCACAGGCTCTCTAGAAGGTTCTTGAAAAAGTAATACTAGGTTTTTAAGTTTTCCTTTTTTTCTACGTATGATACTTCGAATCTCTACATTGAAAAATTTGAAGTTCACGTGCTTAGCGAATGATATCTGATATTTTTAGGTCTTTATTTGTACGCGCTCGCTTACTAAAATTATGATTAATTCAATTAAAAATATTATTATTTATTGCATTCGCTCGCTTCATAATTTTTATCTCCCAAATAAAAAAATAATACTTGTGAAATAATTTCGCCTTCCCGCCTAATTTTTTGCTTGAAAATCTGAAGAAATACTTTACACACTAGTGTAACCTTATTATTTTTATTATTATTATTTTACTTCATATTCATTATTTATCTTATTTTATTTTATTTATTTATGTATTTCACTTATTTATATATTTATTATTATTATTATTTTTCAAATAGCTTAGATGGGGTTCGAAAACCCATAGTAATGATGATCGATAGTGTTAAATTGTTCGTTAGTGTTAAAAAATCGGATTGAAATATCATTACTCTCTGACCCTCCTTCCGTACGCCTTTGATGTTCACTTTATTTCAACTTTTCTCCACAGTATCTAGTTTTACATTTTCTGCATGGACAACGCAATAAAGTTGTAAACATTGAATGAATTTAAAAAAAATGAAAAAGTAAAGACGTATTGTTTACAAAACATTCACAAATGTTCATTTGTTTCATAAAGGTAATTAGAAGTTGGGAATTGTGGAATCACTACCCTCATGTGGTGGATGATTACACATGTAACAACCCTGTGTCATTTGACAGTGGACTTCCGTTTCCGTGTCAGCCTATCGAAACGAAAGTGTGTAACTTTCATTCATGTCGATGTATACAAAAAGGCGAAGTTAACATTGTGTCAAACGTAATCATAATCCAAAAAACATATACAAAATCGAGTGTAGGGCAACACGGACCTCCGACAAAAGCGAAGGTAGGATCAGGTGCCATGGAGGAGTAAGCATCCTCTGCTGACCGGTCACACCCGCCGTGAGCCCTTAGTCGAAATAAAGTAAACGGGATTACCCGTAGTCAAATCTAGTAGGAAAATGACAGTCTAACAAAGGGTATGAAACAAATCAGTCAACATATGACTTAGTGATAATTTGTAATCGCAAACAAGGTCATTATAGCGACCGTAGAATTTGTATCTCAATTATGATTTGTAATTATCATTATATCATGTGCTTGTCTTAGTAATGAAGTTGCAATGGATTGTCTTGGATAAAAGGCAACACTGAGCAATGCATCAAATTCACTACTGGATGTCATTCGAAATGTTTGTTTCGATCGCCTACTTGAATCGTGCTTGCATTTTCACCGAATCGTCGGCAAGCAAACTAGAGCACTTTATTTGGTGCAAGTAATTTTTTAGTTACGGGAAATAACTCTGCAAAGCAAACGTTGATTTCTCCAGAACT
This sequence comes from Ostrea lurida, assembly GCA_903981925.1. Taxonomy (NCBI): domain Eukaryota; kingdom Metazoa; phylum Mollusca; class Bivalvia; order Ostreida; family Ostreidae; genus Ostrea; species Ostrea lurida. The sequence goes on along the minus strand of CAJDSM010024915.1, from coordinate 15,652 downwards.
CCGCATAATAGTGACTGATCGCTACCAAATGAACGGACACTATAACCTATAGAACAGACGACATAAGCCAATGAAATTTTGAGGATTTATCATGTGATGTATGAATACACTTTAATATCAGAGACATGTTGGTTGAAACATCAAATTTATTGTGAAATTGCTGAATCAAGAACTATTTAAAGAGGGTGAGGCAGAAGTTATTGTTGGGCTTCAGAGAACTGTCAAATAAAAAAATACCCCGTCAAGAGGTAAGAAGATATTTTTTCGGTATGGCTAAGTTTTATCGCAAGTTACATTCATTTAGCAAAATGTATAAATATAATACATAGAATCCAAATAGAATATAAGCTTAATTTTTTCACGAAAATGTTTTTATTTTGGAACAAAAAAAAAGCAAGTCAATGTTGGGTTTTTTGGGTTTTTTTATTTTTTGTTTTTGTTGTTTGTTTATTTTTTTTTTTTTTTTTCATTTTCAAAAATATTTGTACATATGCAATCGCAGACTTATTTCATATATAACATCCAGTTTAGAATTCAATACAGTTCTACTTTTTTGGAACAGAAACAAAAATATGCACAAACTTACCATCTCTACTCTTCTACCATGCCTGATTTCTGTCTGTTTATTCCTACAAGGTAAGATTTAATGTCTATAAATTGTTTGATCTTTACTTTATTTAAGATAGAAATTTAACCTCCAATTGCCAACTCTTCCATTTACATGCTATATAATTTCCAATCCGGATTAGACACTTTGCTACACGTTTAGCATTATATCATACTTTACGGGCAATTCGCTTGATTGATATCATATTTGTACGGAAGCCCATTGAGGCCAGTACATAGGTAATTTATTTTATATTGCGTTTAAACACAATAATTATTGCGTTTAATAATTATTGCGTTTAATCGAAAAGCTTTGCGCTTAAACGGAAAGGACTGCGTTTAAAGGCAATTTTTTGCACTTTTAAAAACACAAATATATTGTGTATATACTCATAGCAACGAGCGAGCCTTTTTCTAAAAGTAGGAACACTACAACCCTATTTGTACTATACGATCTGACTCGCCACATCTTACAAATCATGTGATGTAATCGGAATATCTTATGACTTATGCGAAATCAAATGGATTCTAATCGAAAAAAGACATCGTTTTATAGGGTCCATTTGGTAAGTTAGATAATTTCAACCATATAAAGAGTAGTCTAAAAAGGGCACAGATATAGCACGTTGTTTTGATTGATACCTGAGAGTGATTTCATATTTTATGAGAATTAAGTTGTTATATATATTCTGAGGATATTTTCATTTACGAGTTTGGGTTCAAGATGGCAGGAAATAAGAAGGGTTGAATTTAACAACCTCTTTGTCGTCTACCAATATTGAAATGGTAGCCAGCCGCTAACACAGGTCACAGAGAAGCAAGTTGTAAATGTTGCCCTAGGCCTCCATAATGTTGAATTGTTACCAAACCCATAAAAACAAAACAACAATAGAGGGAAATACTAAAGAAGTACACGTTCGACAAGTCCTATACCAGGTAGTGCGAAAGAACATTGAAGCCAGATGTGAATCAGCTCTTACAAACTACATGTGTATATAGGGCTGAGGTGTAAAGTTACACGACACACTATTTCTTTATAAGTCAATCCGAGTAAAACATAGAATAAATCAGTCTGTGTCCATTTTAACATCAAACAGTTTGACATAAAAATAATTCATATATGAAGATATTGCGATTAAACGCAAAATATTATTGCGTTTAAACGCAATAATTTTTGCGTTTAATAGCAATATTTTGCGTTTAAGCGCAATAATCAATAATATATAATATCATTGCGGTTAAACGCAAAAACATTGTGTTTAAACGCAATGTTTTGCATTTAAACGCAAATATTTTTACGATTAAGCGCAAAAAGATTGCATTTAAACGTTTAAATACAATCTTTTGCGCTTTTAAAAACCGAATGATGTTTGCGTTTAATTGCGATGATTATTGCGTTTAAACGCAATAAAAAATATTGTCTATCAACTGGCCTCAATGGGTTTCAGTATGTTTCATTTTCAATTAGATTTATTTTTGCAAATGCAATTAGTAACGTATAAACGAATGCTTTTTAATCAATGATTATAGGTGCAAATGCACAGAACTGTGCAACTCCAATAATACGGGCATGCGTCAAAAACTTTGCCACGGCCGCAGTTTCGCAAGGACTGGATAAAACAAAGCTCTGCAAGTTAGCACTTTTAAATTTCACAGCATTAACATTTAATGGGGAATGCCAAGGGTGCAAAAGTAATTATTTAAGCTACCGGTGATCATACACATCTTTTTTGGGAGACAGGGGGTGATGGTGTTGGTGTTGTGTTTTCATATATATTCTGTATAACTGCAAGTATTTATGAATGGATGCAAAACATTCACGTACCATAATATACCTGAACTATAAGAATTTTGTGTCTGTATGATATATTTTCTTAAAGCCATTGCATCCATATTTTGAAATCTAAAAAAAGGTTTTTGTGGGGTTTTTTGCATACAGTGTGGGGAAATCCTATTTGATTTGTGTGAATCAACTTCTTACCAAATCTAATTTGGATCCCAGAAGTAGTTCATTTATCAACAAGACTATCAACACGTTCAAAACGGAAATAGCAAATACCGGGTGTGGTAAGTGATTTTGCCGATCAAAGTATTCACTATGCGATTTGCTTTTCAAAGTTTTTGATATAAAATATCTTTACAAATGTAGCACATTTCAACATTTACATGCTTTATAATTTCCAATCCGGATTCGACGCTTTGATGCACCATACTTTATTGGAAATTCCCTTTACTTGTATCCCATTTCATTAGCAATTAATAATGTATAAATCAATTATTTTAGCTGGTATTGCAGAGGGCAATGCAGATCCCAGCATACAGACATGCAATAAAATAATTGGTGCGGCAGGACGGGATAAACTAGAAATAATGTGAGTAAAATTCACAAATGATACCCCCACCATCCACAGGTTGTTATGCTCACTTGAGTCGCTCTAGCTTGACCAAAGAATATATGCCCCGGAGAGAATTCCATGTTTTAAAAAAACCTCTAAAAGTTTGACCTTGAGATCATGGTCAAAGTTAAACAAAGATCATGGATGTAAGTGAAAAAACCTCCCGTGGTGACATATCCTCTCATGGTGATACACCCACATGCCAAATATAATCCAAGTTATAGAATTATACCTTTGACCTGGAGGTCAAAGGGTCAATGTCATTATATAGGTCCATGGAATGTATACGGACAACATCTAAACTAACTACGTCAATTTTATTGGACAACACGAGACGATTTCAGCTTCTCCAATTGCAATTTCCCATATTTATGTAGCATATTCCTCATTCACCGCGTCACTATTGTGCCATGTCTTCAACTTATCGATACACAAGAGCGTTTGTTTATTGCGTATGATCAGTTTTTTGATCGAGGAGGCTACTTACAGACAAGTTGAGAGTGGTTTCACAGTCACGTTTAAAGACAGCATTTCGTAAATTATATATTGTCGTTATAACAATTTAGGTTACCATATGACATACCATTGAGTCAAATGCTGTTTGGGATGTGTTTCATAGCCATTGTTAAGTCGTTTTCACACACGATTTACATAAGATTGGCTTCGTTTACCTGATCAAAACTATGGGCTCTTGGCGAGGGTAACCGGTCAACAGGGGACGTTTACTCCTTCCAGTGTGTCCAGGAGTCGGTGTTTGCCCAACACTTGTTTTGTATTATATTTAGGACTTACGAGATTGATCACTTTTCGTTATCTTTGCCTTTGCATCGTCTCATATCATTACACCCATATGCTAGTCATGGTTTGTCTAAGTCAAAGAACAAAGAAGCTTTGGCCTTGACCCAGATCTGCAAAAAAGACAGACATACAAACAGAGTACATGGCACATTATCTTGTGGTGGTGCACCCATGTGCCAAATATGGAAAGTCTATGACAAAGAAAAAAGGAAGTTATGGCACGGAAAAAAAATTATGTTAAAAACTGAAAATGTTGACATTTAGGTCAAAATTCAAGGTCATACAAAGGTAATGAATATATGCGACACATCGTCTTATAGTGATACACCCATTTGCCAAATATGACATGCCTACCAAAGAACAAAGTAGATATGCGTCGGACACGAAACTGCACATAAAGACGGACAGGCAGACAGACAGACAGTAAGGAAGGCAGACAGACAGACAGACGGACAGACAATGAGACAGACAGACAAGGTGATTCCTATTTACCCCCAAACTTTGTTTACGGGGGTTTAGAAACTACTATGCAGGTAAGCACTTTTAACTGCACGTACATTCTAACGGAGAAAGGTAAAAGTACGAAAGTACATATTTCAGAGACCGATGGTCCTACAAACTTTTCTTGGTGGTTAGGGGTTTTTGCTGAGGGTGTTTTTGTTTCAAAAGTAAATTTCACGAGTGTTATAAAATAGTTTACCCATGAAATGAATGCTCTGGGCAATGCATGCTTTATTTGATATGCAAACATGTAATAACAATGGTACGAGACACAAAATATGTCAGATTATGTACTCTGCGAAAAAATACGTTTCTCGTTTTTATATACAGTGTCGGCATTGCCTACTTGGGTTGCGTGAATCAGATTATCACCAGTTGTAATCTGAATCTCGACAGTAATTCAGTTATTCATCAGGCTATCAACACTACCAAGCAAAACATTACAAAAGCCGGATGTGGTAAGTGATTTTGCCGAGCAATGCATTCACTTTGCTATTAAAATATTTGATATAAGATATAAAAAAGTAACATATTAACATTTGCATGACGTATATTTTCCAATCCAGAATCGATGCTTTTATATATGTTTAGCATTATATCATACGTTATTGGTAATTATTTTACTTATATCCTATTTTAAAGGGAATTCAAATCATTTTCACAAAAGCTGTAAATAGTAATGTATAAACCAACAACTTTTAATGAATAATTTAGATGCAAATGCACAGAGCTACACAACGACCGTTATACAGGTGTGCGTTACAAACTTTGCCACGGCCTCAGCATGGGCAGGACAGGATAAAGCAAAACGATGCAGGTCAGCACTTTCAATTTTCACTGCACAAACATTTTACGGGGAATTCTAAGGGCACGTTTGATTAAGACGACTCTTGTGATATTAGTGTTTGATACGCGCATGTGCAATAGATGAATACAACACTAGCAAATAAAACGTGGAGTGTTGTTTACTACAAGGCTACCAATTTTTTCCTTGTGCTCCTGCCAATTTGGAGAGTATACTCGTGTTGACTCGAGTTCAACACTAGTGTGGAATAATGGTGTTTGGTTAATAATACTCGTAACACGAGTAACACGTGTTGTCGAATCAAACGTACCCCAAGAGTGCGGGAGTATATATTTATGCGACTTAGGATTATAAAAACATTTCTTTCTTTTTTAGGGTGTGGGGGTGGGGTGGGTGGAATAGGTTGATGATATTCGTGGGAGGGGATCTTTTCTTTTATGTGAAAATGTAAATTCGGCATGTACCCATCTGTGGCGTCGGTGGCCTAATGGTTAAGTCGTCGAACTCTAATCTGAAAGAAATCGATAAAGGAGGCAATGACTTCCATATCAATAAAATATATAGATAAAATACAATGAAAAAAGTATTGATGCAAAACATTCACATACTTTAATCTACATGAAATTACACCGTATCAAAATTTTGCGTCTGTATAGTATATTTTTGCTAAGTCATCTTTTACGTTTAATACCTTGTTACTTTGCCATTTTATGTCATATCGATATAAAACATATACTTTGTTTCTTGCATACAGTGCAGCCAAATCGTATTCGGATTGCGTGAATCAAATTGTTACCGGTTGTAATATTGACCCCAGCAATAATTTAGCTATCAACCAGGCTATCAACACTGCCAAACAGACAAAAGTCGTGTGTGGTAAGTGATTTTACCGAACATTGCAATCACTGTACAATTTTCTATTCAAGATATTTGATTTAAAATATCATAACATTTTGAGCAACATTTCAATTAACCCAAGATAAAGACAAGAAGGCAACAATATAATTTCAAGCATTTTATGGAGAGTGATACAGTTACTATGTACTATGTTACTAGCTTGAAATACGGATGTGTATCTTATTGCAGTGGTAAAATTAGAAATTCATATTAAAATTAATGATTATCTCCCTCAGGCATAGCTCTGATCCTTCGAGGTATTTGGCCCCAATCTTTTGGCACTACATTGATCACTTTTATGAAGTTTTACTTTCATGTTTCGGATTTCCAACATTTCGGTTTGAGCATCACTGAAGAGACATAATTTATCGAAATGCGCATCTGGTGCATAAAAATTGGTACCATATATATTTTATATTACATAACCCACAAACAACTAATCTAATCCTGCGTCACACCCGAAGAATCACTAGGCACCAAGGTATCACCTCCCTTTGACACTGGCGCAAAGTGTCACACAGGTAACTGGTGGGAACATACCTCCTGGTACCACCTCTCAATAGTGAATGCGACATACAATGAGAATTTCAGTTCTGACTCGAGGCCTAACTCTATCCTGCCTACCCTGGTGAACACAAAATACCAAAAGGTTAAACCCTATCACTTGTCCTTAGTATAGCAAGGATTAAGCCGGTCCCTCAGGTATCACTGAGGTGGTCCCAAATCCTCCCCTGCGCTGATAATTGATTCTCCAGAGTTTTGAGGCAGACATGAGAGAAATTTTCATTTGTGTTGATCCCTGAATTCCGTCAAATGCGCTTGCCTATAGGAGCACATTAGCCACAAAGCGTCATCGGTGATCGGTGCATCAAAGTAATGCGAATGACATTGAGTTGATGATGGAGGTGTAACCTTAATATGAGTCTAAAGTTGGGGAATAAAGTGGATAGTGTATCTACTTCTGGGTTTGACATTATGTTTTGATAAAGGGAAGGTTTCTAGTTCCCCTTGCAAGCTATTGAAAAATGCCAAATTACCCAACTCGTTAATGTGTTCTGTCGTACCAGAACAACTGTTTATCGGCGAATGTAATGAAAGGAAAACGAATTACCAGACCTTCCCCTTGTTTCAGAAATCATTTGACCTTTCAATTAATATTTTTTTTCTGAGCCGCCTTCACCTTAGATGCGACCTTGGCATTGTGCCAATAACGAAGTGGCAACATGTTAGACCATAATTATAATGTTCGAGTTTGGGGTGACAATCTGCATCTCTAAAGTGCATTTTTCTTTTAAGATTTGATTCCTCTCTAAACAATCTTGTTAGTGGCATTTTCAATCATATATTAGTCGATATTTTAGTATAAGTATAAAATTAGTAGTTGCACATCCGTTCTATGCACCCGTAATAATCTGAAATGAACTACTTTAAATTACATTTTAGTAGAAAAATTAAAATTGCAATGCCTACTCGAGCGTAATTTTCTCTCAATCCAGGAACTATTAATAAATACCAGTTTGGTAGATAAAAAGACAAATTTGCAAATACAATCTACCACCCGATTGTGTGATATATATTTCATTCCCTTTCTTAGACTAGTCTTTACACACTCATTTCGACTTGTGAATTAAGGATCGCTCTGTTTTTCAAAATAAAAAAATAAACCTCATGGCGGATATACCAGAACAGCAGGTGATGTTTACTCATTTTATGTGCCAGATCATACTTCCCTTGTTTCCACAGAATCGTGTTAACTTAACTCTTATTTTTTATCATTTTCAGTAAGTTCGATACTGATCACTGTTACCTTCATTTGTTCATTCTAATATTTCAGTCACCAATGCATGCAAAGAAATCGAAAAGAATCTTTGTGTCAACAGCGCGAAGGCATTGATATTGATAAAGTTTAATAAAGATAAAGCGTGCAGGTATAGCTTGATTTACTATATTTTGAATGTTTGAATGGGTTTTTAAAGTGAAAATGTTTTGGAAATAAAATATATCGTAATTGAAAATTGTAAAAAGTACCCGGTCATTAAATCATGTGTGGGAGGAGAAATAATGCAGATATGTTTATCATGAGGTCGTATTTTGATGATATTATTTACGTGCTCTATGAACACAAATACAATTCTGTATCGATTAGATGTATACCAAGTCATATGCATACTATTAAAGGATGTAAAATACAAAAGCAAATGTTAAGAAAGGAAATATATGCAATTTTGACTTCGCCAAATTACATCTACGAATGATATATAATTCTATTCCGATTATCATTTCTTCAAAAACATATTTTTTTATACTTTCCAAGAATGAACCTCAAATGGAAATAAACCATGCATAAAGTAAGACGAACACTACATACATACAATAGAAAGACAAATTTGTACAATTACTTGAATTCCATTTTCACAAATCACAATTACAATTTGTTTGAAATTATGTTATGTTATGCACGACTCGTGATTGAGAAAATACATGTATATAATGAAAATTTACCACGTCTTTCTGGCGAACATATTTTTGGGGAAGTACTGCATGGATTACATTCAATCAAATTCACCATAACACTATTTAATTGAACTTTTATCAAAAGACAAAGATTTTGTATTGTTTTACATAAAGTGGCCTCGACACCTGTCTCACATCAGCCTGTTTAGGAAACAACCCCAAAATAGCTGCTATCAAAGAGGAAGTGGGATGCGGTAAGCTATCCAAGGACTGTCAATCATTAGCATGAAATACACTTAATACAACTGACATATGTCATTGAAAGTGTAGAATATTTAAACAAATTAGGAAACGCCTTGAGTTGAACATACAGTTTGGTTATTTTCTTTTCTCTATTGAATACAAAAACTCATACTTTTAAAAATTCAATTTGCACTACAACTAACCGATTGGAAAATAATTTTTTGATCACACCAATTGAAAATTTTCAATAGAATTGTCATATTCAGGCATAATACTACTGCTGACATACACTATGGAAAATGTGCTGGGAAATAAATATAAAATAATGCAATATAAAACATACATATTGAAGACTATTCGTGTGTTTTGGGTTTTTTTATGTTTTTATTTATTTATTTTTTTTTTTTTTTTTTTTTTGTTTTTGTTTTTTTTTTTGTTTTTTTTTTTTGGTTTTTTTTGTTTTTTTTGTTTTTTGTTATTATTTTTTTTGTATTGCTATTTTTACAATAATATTAGTCAAATGCTTAAATTCAGAATTAACTTTAGTTTCTAAATACACATTATGTAAACTTTAACAAATATTTATTTTCGTATTAGGCGCCAGTGGGACATTCTACAGCATCCTGACCATTGTTGTTGGATTCTGCCTTCACAGACTGTTTTAAAAGCCATCTCAGCGATCTAATGCACAAATCTTCATGTACAGATACCTATGACAATAACTGCTTAATTTATCATTATGTTTAATCGAACCATTTATTTTTCATCTTACCTTTGATTGTGCATTGCGTTTATTATATTTTTATCAGAAAAAGGAATACAAAACCCAAACAAACAAAAAAAACAACAGATATTATCATCCATATCCATGCGTAATCATTGAATTATATTTCATCTTACATCTTACATTTGATTATGCATTGATTTTAATTCTTTTTATTTTATTACGAAAAAACCCAACAGATCATTTAATTCATATGCTTGCGTTATCATATTTTCAAAACATTATTTTTTTTTATTTCAAATGATGTCAATAAATACAAAATAAAGACATATGATTCATCATCATAGTGTTCATTTATTTATTCAGAATATTAGTAAAATAAAAACATAATATATTTCATCTAGAGCGGCTGTCCATTACAGATGTCACCAGTCAACAGGGATGCTTACACCTACAGAGATCCTCCTTCAGTTAAATGTGGAGGAGTAAAATTCATATGATAAATTTTACAAAACTTATTCAATGACTTTCTTGAGTAAACAAGTCATTTATGTGTACAACTACACTGCATTTATCAGTAAAACAATATTCCCCCAACGCATTTTTGCTGGTCAAAATGTAGGGCTTAAAAATGATGTGACCTGATAAATACAGGCACATGTTTCTCCAGGTACATGATCCGACCTCATGTATATCTAGGGACAAGCGTATCATATACTTACACCTGATCCCTGTTGACATACACTCGCTTTTGTATATGTTTTTTTGGATTATGATTACGTTTGACACCATGTTAACTTCGCCTTTCTGTATACTTCTGCTTTTCTAATCTTTATAGGATACATGGTTTTTCATTCTAATAATTTAGTTTTGAGCTAGGGTATGGGAAAGCTCCCTAAAGACTTGCAGCACATCCTTGGCACTGACCAAAATAATTGGATAAAGATAAAACATAGCAATGCAGATTACAAGTTTCATTTCCAGGATGTCGGCATACCTCTTTACAAATCTTTAAATGTCAATATCACGGGCATAATATATCCTAAGATTACCTGTCTCGTGACGTGGTCGATCGTGACCAATTTTGATATATTGCACCTGTTGGGAATGGAGAGGGGAAATAATTACCCTAAATCTAAGGCCCCTTGAGATAGGGTTTGGTGTTGGGGTAATGAAAGTTAAAATAAAAATTGGAAATAGATAACTGAGTACATTGATGGGCAATTTCATGTAAATTTCATGACTCATGGAACATGGGTTCTTGAATTAGGGTGCAACCATATATAGTCATATAATGGAAATACATTATTTCTCTAAACATCTTCACTTCGGGGTATTTGGACAAAAGCTGAGTACAACCCCGATGAAGAAGTATGCTTCTACGAAAATTGTAAATTCCATTACCCTCAGGGTAGGTTTTTTTTTTTTTTTTTTTTTTTTTTATTTTTTTTTTTTTTGGCTTTGTAGAGGATGACCATGTACATACATGTGTATTGGAGATGTATTAGTCCTATTAAAAATTCATTAGCATTAGACAGGCAATCTTGGGTGCATGAAAATTATGAGCAAAGAAACCATAAATTTGTTGATCACTAGGTAGGAATTCTTAGCTCAACTGAGTAAATCCAGATTGGAGTCTTCGTAAATATAACATTGATGTAAGGCTAATATAAAACCTTTATCATTAAATACGAGTTTTCAAGTTCTGGTTATCAACTTTGTTAATGCTTAGCATTAATATACTTTTGCTAAGGACATGAATCAATCCCTTAAGTATGTATTCGCAATTTCAAAAAACTTCTGATGAAATCCCAATTAAAACCCTTAAAATAATATTTGGCGACGTGTAATCCCGTTTACAATATCTCGACTAAGGCGTCACGGTGCGTGTCACCGGTTGGCAAAAGATGCTTACTCCTCCATGGCACCTGATCCTGCCTTTGATTTTGTAAGAGATCCGTTTTGCACTGCATTCGACTTTGTATACATATTTGTTTTTGGATCATGATTATGTTGAATACATTGTAAACTTTGAAATCGCCACTTTATATGTAATTGTATAATTATATAAACTAAAATGAACACACGGCGGTTGTGACCTGTCAACAAGGGATTCTTACTCCTCCTAGGACCCTGATCCCACCTCTGTTGTGTCCATGAGTTCGTGTTTGCTCAACTCTTGTTTTCGTATTATATCTGGGGCTTACTAGATTGGTCACTGTTCGTTATCTTTGCCTTTAGATGCATATTCAACAGTATATACAAATGTAAATCATTATATATTATTATTATTATTATTATTTTATTCATTTATAAAGCGCAAAATTACATATAGTTTCTATGCGCTGTACAATGTTTGTCCTAAAAAAATGCAGCTCTATAAGATAAATGAAAAAACAATGGAAAACACTTTACATAAAACATAGTAGTAAAACGACAAGGTGGTTAAAATTGACTAGACAGGATAAACTTGCACACAGGTAATTGCATTCATATACTGGAACAAAGATCTGCACTTGGAATCCGTGCACTGAAATTTTAAATTCATAGGGCATATTCACGCTTGAACAAGAGTGTTTTTAGGTTCTTGCGGAATGCTCCATGTTCTTCAAGCACACGAAGTTCCAATGGCAGTTCATTCCACAGTTGTGCACCTAGTGTTTGTATGTAAATATATTTATATCATATCTATATTTGAATGTATAGGTAAATGTACATGAAAATTTTACGTAGATGCATGCAGAAATGTATATTTCAATATATTTAATATTGTATATATATGCCTATGTAAATGTAGATATAATGAAAATGGAATATTCTCACCTGCAAATATTTCTTTTATTCAAGCCTGTAAACGCAATCACAATGTCAAAATTTGTACGGCAACACTTTACGTTGGATGTTTCACAATATTTAGTATTAACACCTAAATTATGAATAAATAGTCAAATATAATGTTTATTTGAAATTGTATGAACTATCTATCGTTTCGTTAAATCTGTCTTTGATTCTATGCATATCAATATATAATGTAGGGACTATATATGTACTATATTTTGAATTTCCTTAGAAGGGAATTTTAAATCATATGAATTTTGATCAAACTTTTAATCCTCTTTTACCTTGAAGGATTAAACTAACAGAAACCAGGAATGCTCTAAGGCAAGAAATGGAGATATTATGCATTTTTGTGTCTTTTGTTCTTATAACAGACAAAGGCATTGCACTAATTAGAAATGTTATACACGATTGTTTGGAAAATAATACATGTTCTCTAGAAGTTTAAAAAAGAAAGGCTTTCTTTATTTTGCATATGATTTTTGTTATGAATTCGTGAATCATAGGTGTCCCATTTCAGATTTTTTTTTTTTGGTCTAATAAAAAGTATCGATTAAAACATTCAATGACATATTCTTACTTCTTGAAGGGACAAAATATTTGATTTCTTATGTTCTTTACACTTTGAAAATATCCAAAAACTCAGCGAGTTAGCACTAATTGAACTAACGCTAAATCACTTACCCTATCTGTAAATACTTTGTGTCAAAGATTGAAATTCATAACACTGTCCAAAGTTTGTGTAACGCCCAATGTATCATGCAACAGGATGTCGTTAGACTTTTGATTCCATGTGCATCTAAATATAAATATTTTTTTTTCAGCAAGTTGCACATCACTTTTTTCCCACGAATACTACAGATTAGATAAGGCCGACCTTAAATTAGACCTCCATTACTTCCTTTGGTGTTTAAGAAATAGAACACGCGTTTTCGTGGTTGTTGCAGAATAACCTCCGATATGGAGAAATGTTGTTTGTAAATATAAAAGCCGAGACGTTAGCCGAGGCTTTACATTTCGACGCCGAGGAGGTTATTTTGCAACCGCCACGAAAACAAGTACTCTATTTTTATTCTACCACGGCTACAAAATCAAAATAAGTGTTTTCCTCTATTAAGAAACGAAATAGGTCAAATCATGACGTCTGTAAAATGATATTTAACATGCTAATGTGGAATAGATAAAGTATACAGCTGATGTAAAGTGTGAAATATACATGTAATTGACATGGTTTCGAAATTCAAATTCACCTTTTTTATTTCATATTGTATCCAAAGGAGATATTGTGTATCATAATCCATTGTGACGTAGCGTGGTATAACGTAGAATAATGACCGCGGCATCTTTTCAATAACCTTGGCAGAATTAACCATAATTTCCTGTACATCTATGCTCTATTCATTTATTAATCTACCAATTGATATTTCTTGGGAAAAAACACATTTTATTTCACAGGCATTTTCTTGCTCCATCTTTTCTTGCTTTTTGATATTTTCAAACCTTTTATCTGTTCTACCAGTTTTGTTCTGTAAAGCTTTCTTTTAGTTTTGTTTCCTTGTATCGTATCTATTTTTCTTTTCTTTCTTTAGCATGCATGTGGTGGAGGTAGGAATTGGCCCAACCCACAACAAGTTTCATGCTATGTCAAATTAGCTAAAGTCTTTTTTTTTATTTTTTTATATTTACATTTACTATTTAATCCCCTAATAAAAAGCATTAGAATTCATTTTGATGATATGTGCTTATAACTGCAAAGACCGAATCACCAAAGGTGGTTTGGGTTATGAATACAAGAACTACTTACATGATTTTAAAATATGTAAATATATGAACTGTTTCTTGTTGGAAATGTATAACATTGTTGACAATTTCATGTTTTTATTTTCAAGAAAAAATTAATTAAATACTTGGGGTATTAATTTTTTTTTTAATTTGCACTCCTTTTTGTCGTGTACGATATCACATCATGTGTGCGTAAATGTCATAATTGCTGTATCCTTCTTTACGTGTACATTTCATTGTGACGTAACAATTACTTACTTAATGGCTGTTCCACGAACCGCTACTTCTCCAAAGGATTGAGCAGAAAGTTTAAAACATATACAATAAAAGCACAAACAAATACATTTTCTAAAAATGTAAATATAAGCAATAAATTCTGATTTATTGAAAGATGTCTCATAACTGCAACGGTGTGTGCAAACAAATTTTCATAACGCGCTAACGCAATAAATCATGATTCATTGCTTAAATGTATACAGTGCCGACATTAAATAAAATTTACTTACTTACTTACTTACATTCCACGCTCACATTGAGTAGATTATATATGCACTGATGTCATTGATCTTGCGGTAACATTAAATATATTTTGTATCATATCATTCTTTAAATGACGCTTTTTAAAATAGTCGTCATGCATTCACCTTTACAATGCATATGTAGTAACGGTAAATGATATGCCTATCTAGCTACCTCGCTATCTGTCTAGCTATTTAGCAATCTGCCCATATGTCTATCTAGCTATCTACTAGCTAATTACATCGATCGATCTGTCTGTATGTTTTTATATATCTATTCAAAATAGCACTAAATTTGAACAAATCCGACACGTAGAAATGTCGAGTCTACATAGTGCAAACAAAGTCAAACAAGAGTAATTTACAAAGCATTAATTTCACCAACAAAGTGAACCACTTTTCTGTTCCTTAGAACCAATGAAATGAAACAGATCTATAATAGAAATAATGAGCAAGGTTAATATGGACCCTTTGACGTACCTGATATAGGACCAGGCTACTAGGAGGAGTAAGCATTATCTGCTGACCGGTCACGGTCATCGTGAGTTCGATATACCCAGAGAATGTTGATCAAAGTTGCGTATATTGGAATGCATGCGCGTGGACATGTATTCGCCATATCTTAATATTGTTTTACCAAACGTCAAGTTCTACTAAAATGTTAAAAAATCATCATATAATCACTTCTTGGTTAAGGCCTTGTTGTTAAGCACACTCCATGTCCCCTATGTCTGTAATTGATCCTAAATATGACGTCACAATACACATTTTACATAGGTTGCATTACATATCATTTAATTTTATTTCACGTGACCACCTAGCGCCGATTTTCATTTGTTAAAACACCTTTAAGAATTGAGGTGATTTTTTATCACGTACCTGAATAATAATCAATAATAATATTCAAAACAGAAAGGTGATTTTGAAGATGAAGAATTTCGATCTTTAGTTCAGATTGCTAGGGTATAAGTTAGGATTCGCCAGATGTATTCAGTAAACCCTAGTTCATTTAAAGACAAGTATAATAGGACTTCTACAAACAAAAACCAATGTTGTTACTTGACTTTAATCATCTGGAACCAGTTAAAAT
>CAJDSM010024912.1:0-21528 GCA_903981925.1 Ostrea lurida | reverse complement strand
ACTTTGTATACCAATAATCATGGTTTATATTGACATGAAAAATACAAGGATTTAACAATGTAAAATGAACAGAATTTTAGAATTGTCTCTTAAAGATAAGTTTGTAAACTTCTTGTTTTTGCTTCATGAAAAAGATGTGTTCTTACAGAATTCTATATATGTTCTATATTCCGAACGTAAAATGCTTTTAAAGCCTTTAAAAGAGGTATTAAAAGCTTTATATATGATAAGATTGATAATTAATATAATACTTTTCAAGAAATGAGCAATTATCATCCTATGTACTTGAACTTTGACCCATATGGAATTATTGGATTCTCTGAATTACGGTCACTTCCATGAAAATCTTGTAATTTTTACTCCTAGAATATTTTAAGTCATAATTAAGACGTGAAACCTTCACTTATAAATTCCTATCGTTAAGAAAAGCCCACAATTCCAAGGATTTTATTACCCCTAGTAGAGGTTACTACACCGGTGAATTTTCAGTCTCTTTACGAACTTGAAGGTATATTATTTTTATATTTTAATGGTATGGACATGGGAACACCTTCATTAGACCCTACGATCCCTGACATTGAATATTAGTTCAAAGATTTAAAGTCATGAAGAGATTAGACCTTTTCAATTAGCCTACATTGAATACAGTAGTTTTTAACCCTCTATAGAACTCTTGGACATCTGTAACTTTATTAATGTTTAAACATGAAAACCTGTCGATACTGTTAAAGTTCTCTTACATCTTTGACATTGACTTTGATGTCAAGGTCAATATCATACATAACTTTTATTGTTTAATTTTATATTCAGCTTTGTGAGGTTGAGTTCAGGGTCAAAGTCATCTGTCCATTACAAGTTTGAAATATTCACAGAGAGGGTGGAAAGCTCTTTAATTATAATTGCTAATGATACATTATTCCTATACACATCGGTGCGTCCATTGACCGTTGGGAGGGGGGCTGTTTTACCAAACCTTTCCCTCGGGGAACTAATTCTTGCTAAACGGCTATCCCCATTCATTGTCGGTGACCCACGGGTGCTTCTTATTGATTCTCTCTATCATCGCCTATGGGTCAAGCCTATCTAAACAACTCGTTTCTCATTAAATATGCACGAACTCTTTGACCTTTTCTTATGGTATGATTATTAGCGCTCTCCAAGTAAAGTTTAGTCGGACGTGATGTGATTGGTTACTCCCGGTCAAGCATAATTCATGAGAAACGAGCAAAGATAGCATCAGACGACCACAGGTTTGAGGCAGCGTATTTGGACTCAAAAAAATCTTGGTTTGCGACGATGAGCTATCTCAGACAAAGTCTGAAAGTGATATAATTTAATATGCAACGGTAGAAGGAAACAGAGTCAGCATATATGCATGTTACGGCTGTCATCTTTTCTCCATCGTCCACTGCTGTACGTAAAAGATTTCTATGATATTGGCCATTACTGGGACTCTGAAATTCCAAAACCAGCAGTATCACATGTTTGCTACTAAAACGTCGGCATAAAACGCATTAAAGCTAATTAATCAATACGCTGCTTACGGAACTTCCAGTGACGTCACCAGGAGTTCGTGTTATAAGGTCAATCCCAAGACTTACGCGTGATTCTTTAAAATTATTATCTTGATGGAAAGAAAAAAGTGGAAAGGTAATTTTGATTTAAGTTTTAATTATAAATCCATGAGTTGGACTGGGAAACAGAGAAAGAGGGGGGATTATTCAAACTTGTTTGGCTGCAGAACGAATTTTTAATGAGTTTAGGTCCTGAGCGACCTCGAAACCCCGAAAGCTTAAAATGATACACATATAAATCAAAGCTTAGTGATCTTTCAGTAGGAATTGGCATACCGCTTTGTCCTTCAGCACCTCCAGGGATTAGACCAAAGCGCCTACTTCTAATATCAGTCGATCCAATCTGATGTCATTGTATTACTCAAAAGTCTCATTCTGCACAACCAGACTTAATCATACGAAGTTACTATGTTAATTAAGAAATACGTTATCTATCAGCTAAATGTTGCTAGCGCATGCGCAGGTTGATTTTATCCATCATTCAGGTCTTGTTGTGGTCTGAAGTAAATTACCGGACACATAAACGATCAATTAGAGCACTTTGTAACGCTGCTTAAATCACTGTTTTACTCCAGCATTGGTAAATATTTACCAGCACTGATAGATAATGTTTACCAGCATTGATTATCATACAACCATAAACAAATGTTATACAGTAACTTGACAAAAGTATGTGCAAATCATCCTACGTCATACATTCTAACCTTTTACAAAATCATACTTCAAAGAATTACTAACAAGTATGAAATGAATCAAATTCATTAAAATAAACATTAAATTGAATATTCTCAAAAACTTAACAGCTTCTTCTCATGATTTTTGAAATGAAACTTTCCAGACAGCTTTTCTGTAGCCAGTGGTGCTTATTTCGGATGATTTCAAGAGCATTATTTGAAAAATACATCGTTTTATTAAATGATCTGGAATTGTGGGGCTTTCAGATTGTTCCAAGTCGATCTTATCTGGTTCGATATACATGTATATTTAAACTTTCCATTGTTTCTGCCTTTGATTTCTTTTACCTATATTTCTCGATGAAGTGATGCAATTGTACATAAGACGCATATAAACCCTGATAAATACAGTGTCTTTTTAATGACAGTACATTCCAACAGAGATGAAAGTAAAATGTAAATTTCAGTTTTGCCATGAACTACAACGCCCCCTTTCCATTTTCGTGACCAAAATTATTATGTATAGAAGTATAGCTAAATAAAACCCTAAATATAACTTTAAAAGCCCGTAAACCCAGGAGCTTCCGGGGGATTTGCCCCCTGGGCCCCCACTTGGGCTTCATTCCAGACTTCTAGCCTTTTGGTCCCCTCTTTCAAATGACCCCCCTCTCCCTTTCGACAAATCCTGGATCCGCCACTGTTGAAGACGGGTCTCTTTGACAATATGAGGAATAATCCGTCGTTAAGAGATTTTTTCCAATTAGTCCGAGCAATTTGTGAAGAAGAAGAAAATGCTCAGAAGGTGGTAAAAGCGTGAAGTTTTGCACACATACCAATAAATATTAGAAGTGGACCCAGTCGAAAAACTCAAAATGGCGGATTTTGGAGGCCATTTTGAAATGAATGCGGCAAATTGATAATAAATCAGAAAAAAAAAAATGATTAAAAATCAGCGCTTTGAAACTTTGTAGATATATCACATACAATTAGGTTTCCCATTAAAAATGTCCAAAAGGTATACAACAGGCGGCCATTTTAAATGGTTGCCATCTTGGAAGCCGATTATTTTGATTTCTTTTTTTTTTTTTTAATCGATACCTTAAATGTATGCATCTAATGTTACATGCAACTAGGCTGTTCACAAAATCCGCGCACAGCTTGCGTCAGTGAGGTTACGCGGGCGAGTCATTCCAAGAAGTTACTCGCACCCAACTATTACACCCCCTCCCCCTCGTTTTTTTCCGATGGGGCCCACAGCCTAAACCGTTTTGAACGGGAAAATAAAGAGTGCCAGTGGCAGTTCTCCGAGATAAAAACAAAGCAGACAGGACCGAAGCCCATCAAAGAAAAGCAGCAGGGCACAAGTGTCTGCCTAAATAGGGTCGGGGTAGTCTGGATCGCGTCCAGAAAGGGAAGTCTTGGGCGAAACGGCAATCTCCACCATCCCGCCGCCACGAACGTCCAATTTCACCGGCAGAACCCTGGTTGTCTGGGTACTCAACATCCCTAGCCCATTCACTATATATCCGGACGGATATCCTCCGGGTTATCTCGCAGCCTCCAGAGTCTGGATTTCCCAATCAACATCCTGCAGTGTCAAGGCCCATAAGGGTTCTCATGGGTCCCACCTGCCAGAGAACAAACTTTCCTCTCCAGGAACATGGTGCTCAAGCTCAACAGTGGCACCCATTACAAATCCTTCTTGCAATGTTGTGCACAACCCAATCCAAGGGACTCACCAGGCAGATCCGAGAGGATTTCCCACTAGCATAGCAAGTGCGAGGCATCAGCAGAATATCAGAGAGCCTTCGAATGTTAGGCCCCCACCATACAATCTACCAAATCCCTATGGAAGTGGGGAGAGCATAAGGCTACGGAAATGGTGCGGACACATATTTTCTGAGTAAACACCACCCAGCCTCGTCCTGGGATTCTGCTCTGCCAAAAATCTGTATCTTATCTCCCCATGGAGAGAGCGCCATGCCCCAGGTCCAATTCTGCCTTACATCCTCACTGGAAGTCTACACCAAGCAATATATGGAGTCCTTCAAGGGAGCCACATACAGGTTCAACTACTAGTATTGGACATTCTCCCCCACTTGGATGGAGAATGGACCCGCAATAAACCCCCTCAGTCCCCCAGCACGCCCATTTCTATCCCAGAATCCACCACGGCCTTTGCAGGTAGGTCATGAACCCGTAATTGCACTGCATATCACGTTGAGGGCCAATGGTGATGCACCGATCGCCTTCCCCTAGAATCTCTATATCTGGGGCATCTTCTCCAAGCCCACTGACCCCTGGTTTCTCGGGTCCACTCCCGATTCCTTGAGTGATCAAACTCCAGCTCAACCTACGGGCTGCTACCAGCCTACCACGGTCCATATCCTCTCTACTGTCCTCGGAAAAGATGGGTGCCATATAATACCCTTCAATTCAACCTTGAGGTTTTAGAGCGACGCTGGTGCTTGGGGGTCGTTCCTATTAGAAAGTGATGTCAGCTCCTTGTTCACCTCCTGACTTATAATGCCAGGGCAATTCATTCGGAAATTTCCAGCTTTACCGCACCTAAAGCAAGTGGGAGAAGTCCGATCTGGAGCAAGTTGTCGCTGGAGAATGCCCTTGGGAACATTTACTGTCCCTCAGAGCAGCTTCAATGCGCTGCATTCTATCCAACAACTAGCAGCACCTGAGCAGTTTCCTCGGGTAGGGCTGCTGCCTGAGGAAACTGCTCAGGTGCTGTTAGGCCCTGGTCATAAAGAAATCCCTGCGTGCCCCTTTCTGTTTCTTCCGGTTCGGACAGGCTAAGCGTAGTGATATACTAGAGCAGTCGGCGGTAACATCTGGGGTCCACCATGGCACTGGATAGAAACTGCTGCCAGCATGAATGGCCCACCTTATCCCTGAATGGGTGTCGAGAAATCAAATGCATGGTTCCTTAGCATGGAACCGTGAACTCTATTTCCTAAACTCTGAGAGGGTTCAGTGTACAAACCCGATCTAGAGTGCATCAACCCACAAACCATAGACAGGTGATGTCTTACTATGGAAAACATGAGGTAGGATAAAACCTCCGGAGCACAGGGTGTTCTGAACTCACCCCTACTCCAGGGTACCTAACATCCCTCACCTAAGAGTACATGGGGTCTCACTTGCCACCTGAGACCCCGACGAAACACGAGTACATGGATAACAGCCATCCCTAGTCGGTAGTGCTTGGGTGAAAAAATCAGATTATCAAAAGCAATATATGGTTGTTTTGGAAAATGTAATTATGTGTTTTAAAGTAGCACTAAGCTGTACAGCACTATGATAGAGAGTAATGTGTGATCTTTTCTAATATTATTGATGTCAAACTGACCTTATTGATCATATCTTTTACACCTGTTTATGATACTAATACCAATTGAGCAATATTTTGTTTATTAGGTTTTTCTTTCTTAGATTTCAAGGATTTTCCAAGATGGCCGTCATTGAATATTGATTTTTCTTCTTCAAAATTGATGTGTAATGTAAAGGTATCTATCACATATTGTTATGAATACCAGTATTTAATATCTTAACTGATAAAATATCTTTACTTTATCAAAATATGACTTTTTATCATTTTGGTATAAATTTATGCTTTTTTCAAAATGGCTGTCATACCCGCCATTTTAAATTTTCGGGTTGGGTCTACTTCTGAAAATGTTTGTAATGAACTAAGCTACCACCATGCCAAATTTCATGCTTTTACCACTTTTTAAGCAATTCTGCCAAACATCTGCACAAATCGCCTGGACTAAATAGAGACTACCAGCTGTACACCTGACGTACGTACCCTGCACATTAATTATCCTTTTAAATCGGGTTATTCTCCGCCGTTTAATTTGTCCAGTACCACGCATTGATGACAGCAATCATAACTGAAATATGGAAATACACTCCTTTTCTTTTATTTCATTTTGTATCTTTCATAGAAAAAAATAGCCAAGACCTAATTCCACAAACAGAGTTCATTCTGTTTCTTAAAATAGCAGTCACCTTTAATGTTCGTACACTAACATTGCTGACTTCCAATAAAAATAGCTAATTATCAAGAGATATTAGCACTGCAACAGCAGATTTTCTACAGATTAAGAATATAAATTTGTCGCAATGAAAAATGCAGTTGGTATTAAGATGAGAAATCTAATAATTCTAACCAAATGATGTGCATAAAGTGATCTGCCCGTCCTTGTGTGTGCAGTTTCAATGGAATATTAGTGTCATAAAATTTTCTGCTTTTATAAAACACCACACACCGTAAATCGTCTTTGTTTATATTTTTCAATAGAGTTCAAAAACAAGTGGGCTACTTTAATAAAGTGCATGTCTTATGGGCTCATCTCGCGTTTCGGGTTTGTCGTGGAGATTTCTGTGATTTATCAAAGTTCCCTATTCAGAGTGTTAGTCTTTTTTAATGTACACGGAACTTTCAATAATAACGTTATAGAGGATTTCTCTGTAATTTGAAGATTTTTCTGTTATTCCAAGAAAGAAATTCATTGTGAATAATGTTCGACCAACATAATTTTTTCTTCATCATCCTTAATATGTAAATGTTGGACGTAGACACATACAGTTGACCTAATTCCACTTGTACAGGAGCGAAAACTACGGCGTTACAGACGACAACTTCCACTTTATTTTACCTTCTGCATGACAAGTCCTGATTTTCTCTGAATGGTTCGGAACCCAACGTAAAAATAAACCTGTGACATCTCAAGTGATTTTTTATTTGCCGCTGATCGATTCTGAACATTCAACGACAATAATAAAAAGGCCTTGGTATAGTTTTTTTTCAATTCACTCCTTTTTCAATCAAGAATCGGGTCGCTATGAAACATAAATCATACAACTAGGTTAGACGCCAATCCTGCGACATTACATGGAAAGATTACTACCTTTTTGCGCAGTAATCATTTCTAATATTTTCAAACAATCTTCAGAAAACCAATACCTTGAAAACGTTTTCTTCCAAGCTGCTTCCATTCCTCCCTTATTGCTTTGTTTTCATCCCGGGTTTTCATTACGCTAAACAGCAACAAGCACATAGAATGAGGACCAATCCTTCTTTTTTGATATCTTTTTACATGCAAAGATAGTTATTTTCACATGCAAAGACAAATTTTGGTTGATTGCCCCCTCAACATTTTAAATGGTAGTATGAAATGGTTAGAATACAAGGTTGAACTGAATAATTAAATATATATATTGTGAAGGATGAACGCTTGCTCCCATCTCCCCGTATTAGGTAAAGATCTTATATAAATCATAAACGGTACCAATTTTTATGCACCAGATGCGCATTTCGATAATTTATGTCTCTTCAGTGATGCTCAAACCGAAATGTTGGAAATCCGAAACATGAAATTAAAACTATAAAAAAGTGAACAATGTAGTGCCAAAGACTGGAGCAAAATACTTCGAAGAATCAGAGCTATGCCTTAATTTTGATATAATTTATAATTTTACCACTGCATTTAAATACATAGCCGTATTTTAAAAGTAGGTAACATAGTACATAGCAAACTGGGCTGTAGAGACCCACGGGAGAGACTTATCTCCTTTTTTTCTTGTCAAGAACTTTAGACAATTGTAAAGATTCGCCTCCTCAGGAGAACGTATACGGCAACGCATGTCAATTTCAGGAAATCTCCTAATATTGTTTTCAAAAGAAAAAAAACATGCACACGTGGTTGAATTTCGCACAGAACTTCAATTTCTTTTAGAATTGAGGAAAATCTCGGAGATCGCTATCCGTTACTTTTTGGAGTCTCGGAGAACACTATCCGTTACTTTTTGAAGTGTTATTTTGTTCATGTCTTTCTCATGATCAATACTTATAGAAGTAATTTACATAGATTTTTTTCCAGGAATTAGGATATGTTTATATTCATGTCCTTGAAAATGACTCGCTCACCAACGCATTTACATTGCACAATTCAGACATTGTGTGACACTAGGAAACTTCATTAAAGACGACGAGACAGTATAAAATGGTATAAAAAGTAACAAAGTATTAAACGTAATCATAGTCTCAAAAAAACATACAAAATCGAGTGTTGGGCAACACGGACCTTCGACAAAAGCGAAGACAGGATCAGGTGCCATGGAGGAGTAAGCACCCTCTGCTAAACGGTCACACGGACTCACACCCGCCGTGAGCCGTAGTCGAAACAAAGTAAACGGGGTTACCCGTCGTCAAATCTAGTACGAAAATGACAGTCTAACAAAGGGCATGAAACAAATCAGTCAACATATGACTTAGTGATACTTTGTAATCGCAAACAAGTCATTATAGCGACTGTAGAATGTGCGAAATGATGACTTTAAACGAGATTCGCTTTAACCCTGCAACATCAACTTTTTGTTAGTAGTTGCCTCGCTTTAAAAAAAATCATCATACGCATGCATGCCCTTGCGTATCGAATCAATTGAGAGACATACACACCATACACACACAGTCTATTCCAGGTGGAAGACAGTAGCACTGACCGCACTAGCGACTTCCAAAGCTTGACCTTTATTTTAAATCCAATGCCCTCCGTACTTTCCACAATCTCCCGTATTCTGCCCTTGCCTTGTTTGACCTCTCCTTGATGTCTTGTGGTCCTACTCCCGATGTTGTCATTATTGCTCCCGGGTGAATCAAATTTTCCACGCCTTTCATCACGTCTGATGATATGTGCCAGGTCGTGTACAAAGTCCATGTCATATTATAAACTTCCACATGTTTTCATGTTCTCATCACCATTGCGAGTAACAATACAAAGCCTAACACGACACATCTCTGTTTAACTCTGAATTTGATCTAGAACTACTCTGATATTTCCTCTTCTTCAATCACAATACAATCTAACTCATCATATTGCTCTATAATTTCCACTATCTTCTTTAGCACTATTACGATTCTAATATTTTCCTCAAGCTCCCCTGGTGCACAGAGTCACGCTTATTCAAAGTCCACGAAATGTTCGGCGTTCCATTCGGATATCTTTTCGATGACATTCCTCAGGATGAACCTCTAATCGCATGCTTGTTTAAATCAGTTTTGTTCCTTCCGTAGTGCTTTATCAACTTTTCATTCTGTCTCATTTACCCAAACTCTTTACTCACTACTGATAGAAATTCCAGTCCTCTCCTATATTGTTAGTCTTTCATGTCTCCTTTTTTCAATACTCTTCTTCCACTATACTGGGATTCTTTCTTCTTATCATATAATGTTGAATTGGCCTGCAAGGCTCCTGTTTGTCTTTTCCATATCCATCTTTAGCTGGATTCACTTATATCGTCCACTCCATATGCCTTACCTTTCTTCGCCTTGTTCAGTACTGTCATCACCTCTTGTTGACTAAACTGTCCGCAATCTATTTCTCCCACTTCTTCAATTATTTGTCTGCTGCTGGGTGTTTTCACTCTTCCCTGTTGAGCACTCTTGAAATGGTCTACTCATCTCACCATCTTTTCCATTACCTCTTCTTGAATCTCACACTTCTTTTCACCTTCCTCTTCTTATCTATGTAATCAGCATTTTCTTTCACACATTTTGACCTCGTCCCAGCTTGCTTCACTTTCACCACTCTTCGTTCTTCTACTTCCAAGTCTCCCCTCCTGACCATGGTTGGCTCTTCTTTTTGTCTTACCAATGACCTTTTTTGTTGCCTCGGCATACATTTTTTCCACATCTTCACCCACCCTTTTACCTCTTAGATCCGCCAGTGCTTACAACCTGTTTCTCACATACACTCTGTACTTCTCCCTGATCGCCGGATTCTCCAGGTTCTGAAGGTAATGTAAAGGCAAAGATAACGAACAGTGATCAATCTCGCAAGTCCCAAATAGAATACAAAAACAAGAGTTGGGCAAACACGAACACCTGGACACACCAGAGGTAGGATCAGATGCCTAGGAGTAGTAAGCATCCCCTGTTGACTGGTCACACCATTGCAATGTTCTCTGTGTTGCTGTTTTTAGTTTTGGACTCATTTTATCCTCACCAAGCTGTGGTCACTGCCTACATTAGCATCCTTTATCGCTTTAGGTTTCAACACTGATACCCTCATCTGTCCCGATACCAATGGTTCCACTGATTTTTTGTTTCCTATCCTCTAATGTCCATGTTGTCTTGTAGACATTTTGGTGTGGGCATATAGTTCATGTGATTACCATTCATTATGCTGGTAACCTCGCACAACCTATCGCTGTTGTCATTCATCTTTCCCACACTCCATGACTTCCCATGACGCGCTCTCCATCTGTTATTTGCGCCAATCTAGCTTTGAAGTGTAAAGTGTATTACATGTCGTACCTAGCAATAGCACATTGTGAAAGTATCAATTATGGTGCTACGGTACTCATAGCAACTTTTAATTTCTCAACCTTTTGTAACAAATGACGCTACTATTACTTACTGACTATCTACGGAAATATATCAGGTTGTTCAATTCCATAGAAAGCGATGCGAAGCCGAACCTTCTATGGAATTGAACAATGTAAAGGCAAAGATAACGAACAGTGATCAATATCGTAAATCCCAAACAGAATACAAAAACCGAGAGTTGGGCAAACACGGACCCCTGAACACACAAGAAGTGAGATCAGGTGCCCAGGAGGAGTAAGCATCCCCCGTTGACCGGTCACACCCGCCACGAGACATAGTCTTAATCAGGCAAACGGAGCAATCCGCAGTCAAATAATTGTGTGAAAAACGGCTTAACAATGGAAGTCACCCATAACAAATTTGATATCAATCCTTTTGCACTGATCTATCACCTATTGCAACTTACTGTAGAACTGTTCTTCGTCTCCTTTTTCGGCCTCAATGTCCATATGCCTGCACTACTGTCACCTTCCTGTATACTGAGTACAACCTTACACTGATGATACTACTGCTCCTATACTTTTTAGCTCGACCAGTGATGTCGTCACTCCTCTACTATGTTTGTCTTCTCTTGTATACACTATTGCTTCTCCTATTGCCAACCTTGATTTACCAATCCCTGTTCACCTGCGCTGAATCATCCACTGTTCTTTACCAATTCAACTCATTTGAGACTTGCGCTGCTACTCCAGCAGAATATACTGATCGTACAATCCTCGTTCCTCCCTTCGTGTATCCATTGGGGGTTACAGTCGATCTGGTCGGGTGCTGGGTTTCTCTTAGGATTCAGTCCAACATCATCATGCTGCCGTCTCCAATTCCTCGACCCTAACCATAGTTACATGTATCCCAGTCTGATTTTAATTTATAGTGAGATTGGTTTATGTAAAAATCATTTCTCCAAAATAGCCAAATTCTTAAAGCAGGCGAGTCTGGAAGAAACTAGATAAGTATAGATAACTATTCTAATAACTGTATGTTATCTTGCGCTGGAGTTTTTTTTTTCACTTTATAGAGACGTCACTGGTAGCGAAATGTCATTTTGATTTATGATTGGATTCAAAGATCATAAAGTAGTGAGGACTCATTATAAACAACCGTTACCATCATACAAACAACCCAACTTCAAATACCTATTTTCGCAGACGACGAGATTATTCGATGATAACGTGGACAATGCATTTCCATATGGGTGTAACTACAACGTACATTACACGAGGAATATGCACTGGTTCTAGCTAACAAAGCTTGCAACATTGTCTCTGTTTTTAAGACACATTATTACAATTGTATTCAAACAAACATACCTTTAATTCTACTTAATTCTATTTGGTAATTCTACTTATTACTCTGAATTCTCTTTTTTAAGAATGAAATTCTTGAACATTACTCTTCACTTTTAAACACATTTAATATCCCATCCATTGGGATGAATGATTATGGGTTACCGTACCTATACTGGAATCCAAAATACACGCTTTGCTGGATCCAGTTCATGTGTCCTATCTTTGCTCGTCACAAAGATTTTAACTGTTGTAAAGGAGAAAATTCAAACGTATTGTACCAAAACATATGCCAGATGTAGTGCAAATCAAATGTGGATCACAAAGCTTTTCCCAAATCAACATCAAAACGCATTACTTTTAAACACTTCACTTGACCATTCCTTACGATAAATTACAGACAAGGCTATTGACATCATAGACTTCATTAAAAATGGAACACGGACATATTCATATCTTATGATTAGTCATCAACAAAGATTTGTTGAACACTACTCTGACTCTATTCACAAGTATTCCGAAGTTGATATAAAAAAGATGCAGTTCTTCATTGACATCCGCAGTCAAATATTTGGTGATAAGGCCTTTCAACAGTCTATTGGAATTCCCATGGGCACGAACTGTGCTCCTGCATTAGTGAACTGGGATTTATTAATTTTGGGGGGGGGGGGGTAGATATTCTTTTGAGGTAGGATTTATTCAAAAGCTTCTACATAAGAGAATAAAAATCACTTGATGTTTTCTACTCGACATTTGTATATATCGAAGTTTTAAGGAAATAAAAAGAAGTTGATATCAAAAAAATGCTGTTCTTCATTGACAATATTTACGTAATATTTGGTACAGTCTATTGGAATTCATGGTGATCAAATGTACCTAGTTCTAAGACACTGGGGCTTACGGTTCAGTGTGTATCCTGCTTACGCGATACTATGACCTTGAAAAATAATAGACATCTTCCTCTCATCATGGTGATCAAATCTACCAAGTCGTAAGACCACGGAGCTTACTATTCCGTCTGTATCCTGCCTATAACGTTTTCCTGCTACAATGTGATACCACAACCTTGACCTTTGCCCTGATAAACAATAGACAGCTCTCTCTCACCATGGTTATTAATTGTACAAAGTTGTAAGATGTTGGAGCTTACAGTTTGGTCTGTATCCTGCCTACAAGGCCCTAATAGACATACGGACAACGCTTTTTGACGGGTGTATAAAAACTTATACGGAAAACAAGCTCTTGCATATCCAACAAATATGAATAAATATCTGCAATCCTAAGGTCTCAATATACCCCTCCCCTTGCAAATACGAAAGTAAAGTTACCATGGTTAACATTGTAGTTAATGCAGAAAGTGTATTACAGAATTTAAATGGTTTCAATGTTGTGATTTTGAACAGTATTAATACATCAAGGGGGCCATTCTGCATTGACCAAGTGCCTTTTTGTGGAATTTGGAACTGCAAATGCGAAAAGAGGGACAGGTTGACTTATCGGCGGGTATTTCTACTTTTACTTTTAACGGGAAGTCGAAAATATCCTGTTTCATATTTAACGCAAAATATCTTGAGATAGAATCAAGGAACCTATGACCCATTTGGCCTTGTTGGAAAGGTTAGGACTTTTGCAAGAACTTGCTATATGTCATTATACTGGGAAAAATTTTTTTGGAGTGAGATGGGGGTCAAAATTGGTAGGTTTTCATCCTTTTTGCAGAAAATTTCCTCTCAGGATGGAACGTGCGTCAGGCAATCTCGACCCATTTCCAGGCAAGCAGCACGTGTGATCATGGACTTATCAATTTTTGTTTTTTTCTATTTTCAATGAATAAAGACACTATTTATGAAAATTGGTTGCCATGGTAACAAACATTGATCATTAAAAAATGGCCTCTCTACAGTGAATTTTCATCCATTTTCGGGTAGTTTGAGACCTAAGGTCCTCTTCAACTTCCTCGGTAGAGGACTGAAAAGACATAAGGGCATGAACTGCAACGGCTTACTCATACTTCATGATGCGCGTTAGCCTACGTGAAGCGCTGCAGTTCGTACCTCATGTATTTTCGAAAATGAAATTTATTTTGGATATTCATATTCTCACTACTTCCATTTCTGGCGGGATCCCAAGCTGCTAAAATTATATTTACCAAGATTCGTTAGCACATTTTCCCCACATGTTATTTGTACATCGCATTCATTAGGAAAGGGGCATCATTACAGTCAGTCAAGATACATGTATCGAAGGAAAACGCGCTGCATGGAAATGTAAATACTGCGAAATATCCGGCAAGAAGAGGAGCCATGTTTTAACTAGTTCGTGGCTAGGTCCCAGAAAGGATATAAACACCCCGATACATAAATTATGAGACAGTATCTCTCAGCGGAAGTGAACAGAATACGCAGATGGTGCAGGAAGTTTTCAGGATATGCATTTTGTGTGGGAAAGCTTACAAGACCCTTGTACCTACATTTCTCTGTTACAAGGTTATAAATGCATTTGCATAGTAAGGATGGAGATGATTTGTATTAATTAGGAAAAGTCCAGTTCAAGTTTTGTAGACGATGAATTAGTCTATGTTTGTCTGCAGATTTGTATCCAATAACATTATAGAGCGTGTCAACCTCCCTCATAATAAACCAGACCACCACATTAGAACTTGCCGTTCCAGACATTTTTTGGTCTCAATGTTGTTTTTTCATTAATATGTAAATTCTCTCTGTAGCTTTCTTCACATTTAGAATCATTGTAATTG
Organism: Ostrea lurida; assembly: GCA_903981925.1. Lineage (NCBI taxonomy): Eukaryota > Metazoa > Mollusca > Bivalvia > Ostreida > Ostreidae > Ostrea > Ostrea lurida. The sequence goes on along the minus strand of CAJDSM010024912.1, from coordinate 6,838 downwards.
CAAAGTAGTAATGATTAATGCAAATCTCTGTAGGGAGAAAAAATAAAGACGGAATGAATGAGCCAAATGACGGCAACCCCAAGCGTGGCAGACGTTAAGACATATCTTTATTATTCGCGTGCGCACACAAACACACAATGTAGCTTTCAACGTTAGTTATATTTTTGATCGATTCAAATCTCTTTTTTTAAAAAAAGAAATAAGGATCTTTCATAAGTCAGAACATAAAAACAATTTTTACACAGAATACACTAACTTTGTATTTACACAAAATCGGGCTCCCTAAATCGTGTTTGTAAACACGGTGTTGTTGTCAATATCTAGAGAAGAAGATAAGACTGTAAACCTTGAAACGTCTGTAAACAATACGCGGAGGTGAAATCGCCATAGCATTCGGCATATCGTTGTACATTAACGCTGAATGAAATAAAGAAGTCAAATATTTGTAAAAGCTTCTCTTTTTTTTCACTCCAAGACCGTCGACTTTGGCGCCATGTTGATAGTTGAGTCACGGACATGTTGATAGTTGAGTCACGTCAAATGTAAAGATAAACAGGTCTAGTGTCTTGTTTGGAAAATGAAAAGTTTGGATGTCTCTTTGCGTTAATTTTTGAAAACTGTTTTACACATATCAAATACTATCACATTACTATATATTAATATCCAAGTTTTTTTTTCTTACCAAAATCCTGTTCCTGCCTCTTTTAAAAGAAATTGTAGTAATTAGGGCTATGTTTGTAACGGGTTCTAAAGATATTGAGAGGTCAAAGCTTGGTTTGCTATACATAATTCATTTTTTGTTAAAAACTAGTCTCCACTGTTCTCCATATTGAGAGTGTTCCAAATTACTACCTCCTTCCCTTAATTTACTGCATGGTATGGAGGAGAAAGCACAAGCAGGAACATAGATGTTATGAATGGTACTTTGTGCATTGAGGAAAAAGATGGAGAAAACGTTGTTGGATGTGATACAAAAATAATGACTGTTATGCAGAAGTATCAATAGGACAATGAACATACCTTTGTACATGTAAAAAGCTACAAAACAGTTCTATTTGATTCACTGCAAATTGTAGAAAAATATTAGATCCCTGGTCAGAACAATGTGAACATAAAATGATAATGAGGTATCGTAAAAAAAAAATTCTGATAACCCATATAGGAGGATGAGTGTTCACAAGCTATTTTACATCATCCACCCCTCTTAGATCCACTATAACTTTAAGGATAATAATTGGATCCCTCTGTCCTGACAATATGCACATCTAGATTTGACAATGAGGCATTGCACAAAGTTTAATGTCTATCCGATAAGCCATGTAGGATAAGTGTTCACAAGCTATTTTACACCCTCCACCCCTCTTAGGTCCACTATAACTTTGGATCCTTCTGTCCTGGCAATATGCAAATCGCAATGAAGCATTGTACAAAGTTTAAAATCTATATGATAAGCCATAATGGTTAAGAGTTCACAAGCTATTTTACACCCTCCATCCCTTTTAGTTCCATTGCAATTTCTTGGAAAATGACTAGATTAATATGCATATCTATCACATGGCAATGAAGCATTATACAAAGTTTTAAGTATATTAAATAAGCCATATAGGAGGAGAAGCGTTCACAAGATTTTGTGACAGACTGACAGAAAGTACAAAACAATATGTTTCCCCCTGGAAGAGGGGAGACATAATTTGATTCAGAATTTTCTCCAGTTTGACGAAGGACTTTTACTGATTATTATATTGCTGGGTGAACCACAGATTTAAATCCTCTTCATCCTTCTCTGGATTTATCCATTGACATCAGTATGTTGCATTATTCTTCATTTGAAGCTTCGGTCAGAGAGACGACCAATTAATAGCCATAAAAAATACAAAACATTTGGAATGAATAGTCTTCTTTTGAGATTGTACATGAATGAGATAAACATGTAAAAACTATAAACCCAGTCTTGAACCATGCATCACTAACACCTAATGCCAATTAAATTAATTCACTCAAATATATCACATTTACATCGTCTGGTGTAGACTAGCCCACAGTGTGCGAAACACCAGTACATGCGTACATCACCAAGCTTTAAAAACAATTTAACACAGTTTTTGTATCATTTGTAAAATCACAATGAACGTTGGAGAATTCATTTTCATCCGGTGCGTTTGAGCTGTTCAGAGGGAAAGCACAAGAACTTATGGCTGCTGATATGAACACGAGTCAGAAATACTGCCATTTTCCAAGAATGGTGTCTTTGATTGCATCCACGTATTGTGCTGGTACCCAGTAGATCCAGTAGCGGGAGGCTTCCGTGGGTCCTAGCTGTATACCCTGAAAAATACCACACAACTTATCCCTGAGTCTTCATGTTATCAACTACTGCATAGCAGAGACCATTCCTCTCTATTTACTTCTATTTAGTTTACTAGTATCTACTTTATCATTTTGGTGTAAATTAATTAGTACCAAAAAATAAAAACAAGGGCATTTTATATAGATATTCAGTCAATCTGAAACGGAAAATGGTAATAACCCACGGATTGGCTGTATACATGGAATTTTTATCTTGTGTGGAAGGTCTGGAATTATCAGTTTTTAGTTACACAATCAAAAACATATTACCGTTGCTGTTAATAAAGGCATATACTGAATTTGATACTTCATCTAAAGTTCATATGTATAAGATGCTTTTATATCATATTTTGAAACTGTTAACATTGACAGTAAAAGACATTGCTAAATATCACCAAGGTTGTTCCACTGATTGATTGATTGATTATTTGCTTGTTTTTTGTCCCATTGAGAATATTTAACTCATACTGAGACATCACCATTGCCAGTGAAGAGCTGCAAATTTAGACCTATGCTTAGCACTCATGGCTTTTTAGCAGTGACTGAGGGTTCTTTAGCGTGCCAAACATGCTGTGACATGGGACCTCCGTTTTTAAGGTCATATCCCAAAGACCTGTGATTATTACTTCTAAATCCCGAGCTCTTGGCAAAGGAGCAATCACTATTTTAACATCTTGGGTTTGACGCTGCCAGGTGCCGAGCATGGGGCTCAAACGCAAGACCAAGAGCATTTTGTGTCTTTTATGAAGTGAAAATAAGTATAACAGAAATTTCGAGCTTCTTCAAACCATAACGTTGCAGACAACATCACAATAGAATTGATGACAAAGCAAACAAGATGTGTTTGTGAAACACGAATGCCCCCGTATTCCACATGCCAGTGGAAGGGGCTTGTCAGAAGGATTATGCATGTGAAATATGAAAGGTCTATCCCTTACTATTCAAAAGTTATGAACAATTCTAAAGGTTTTGAAATGTAGGTCAAAGTTCAAGTTTCAAGGTCAAACATGTTGGTACCAGATAAAAGGCTTGTCATAAGGAAACACATGTGAAAATATGAAAGCCCTATCTCATGCCATTCAAAAGTAATGGTCAATGTTAAAGTTTTTGAAAAAGCAGGTCAAAGTTCAAGATCAAGATGAGGAGGTCAAAAATTTTGGTACCCCACGGAAAGATTTTATCATGAAATATACAAATCAAATATCAAACCCTAGTCCTTACCATTCAAAAGTTAAAGCTAAGGTTAAAGTTTTTGAAAAGTAGGTCAAACTTCAAGGTCAGGAGGTAAAAAACTTTGGTACCCATAGGAAAAGTATGTCATAAAAACATACATGTAAATATCAAAAGCCCTAGTACTTACCATTCAAAAAGTTATAATGAAGGTTAAAATTTTTGAAAAGTAGGTCAAACTTCAGGTCAGGAGATCAAAAATTTTGGTAACCACAGAAAGGTCTTGTCATAAGAAACATGCATGTGAAATATCAAAGCCTAGTACTTACCATTCAAAAGTTATAACTAAGGTTAAATTTTTGAAAAGTAGACCAAACTTCAAGGTCAGGAGGTCAAAAAATTTTTGGTACCCACAGAAGTCTTGTCATAAGGAACATACATGTGAAATATAAAGCCCTAGTACTTACCATTCAAAAGTTAATAGCCAAGGTAAAGTTTCAGACAAATGACAGAGTGACAGAATGACAGTGACAGAATGACAACAGGACAAAAACAATATGCCCCCCGATCACGGGGGCATAAAAATTCAGGTTGTGAAATAAAGAGTCACTCAATATATGCATTTAATGATAGTTGTGTGATGAATAGAATCTTACACTCGTGCTTATGGCATATGAAATTTATATATTCTTTACCAGATTTGAATATTTTCCTCACCAAGGCTCAGGATAACTCATTTCATAAATTTCATAATTATGTTATAAGCACTCGTAATAGATCCTCTATTTCTATGAGTGTAACATACCAGCATGTGATATTCTTCATGATCTTTTATGGCTTCACTCACTACAGCTTTGATGGAATTCATTGGAATTTTTTCTGTTCTTTCTGAAAACAAACAAGTTTTGTTTGGATGATTAATTAAGGGAATATTGATTTAATGGTTAGCTTTACTGATGTCACGTTAACGGAGCAGATAAAATGGATGTTTGTGACCATTAAATCACATTAACGGTCACAATAACAAATGAGAAGACAAGTTATTTCCATAATCATTGTAATACAATTTATATATTTTGCTTGTTTCTTTGCGTTTTACTTTTTAATTATATCTGAAATGTAAAACAAATATTTCTGCAAGACGTTTTGTTTTTGCTTCATTCTATTATAACGTCACTGAGAAAATCCTTCCCATTTAGTTATGCTCGTTTAAGTCAAACATCGGTGCACTAGTCAATCAAACTACAAAACAGTTTCATTAGAATACAGCTTTAACTTGTCCATCCCATACAGAAACTCTTACGCAATTACAATGCAACTTTTAAATGATACACAGAACAACTGACAAATATTTCACACAAATATTTATCCCTCTCTTTCCAGTAATGAACAAGTTTGACTACAAACATAACATAAGACACACTGTAGCAAACCAAACTTCCAGAGAAAGTTACTGTGGAATCATCATTGTTCGTGAGGGACCAATGTTCGTGGATTTCGTGGGTCACTCTTACCCACGAATTCACGTCCCCACGAATATGCTTTATTTTCCTTTTAATTGTTATAAATATTATGCCGTTCACATTATTGATCAATTACCCACGAAATTACGTCCCCACGAACCAGCCAAATTTTGGCTATCCACGAACATTGGCCTCCACGAATTAAAATGATTCCACAGTAATTAATACTTTTGTTTCATGATTTGACCATTTTAAAGTTTTCACCCAAATTAAGAAAAGTATTTGAATCACATTTTCATGGAGAATTGATATCCATACCTTTTGTTCCCAGCCAGAGCTGGTCGACTTCCAGTTTAAAGGTGAGCCGTACCTTCCCGCCCGATTTGTTGTACATTCCTGACAGAGGGACGGGGGGTAATGGCTCCTTTACATTCTTTATGCCGACAGGAACATCGTCGGGTTTACCATGCTTATCCAGAACTCTTTTATGTTCCTACAAAAGTCACAAGGTTTGAGATTTCAATTTTAGAGCTATTAAAATGAATGGGGTATAAGAAAATAGTAATACACCACACTTCGATTAAGAGAGATGGATTATTATTATCGATGTTGTTATTATCATCATGGAGATAGAAAAGGTGAAAAATTACGCATACATAGGTGGTAAGGTTCTATAACTCGATTAGAGAGTTTGATACTACTGATCCGTCCTACACATATGTTACAGTGTCTGATACTAGTGGACAGTTCCATAGAGTGTCCGAATCTAGCGCATGCTTATATAAACTCTGTCAGATTGTCCAGCACTAGCAGATGGCCTATAATTGTTCGACTCTAGTGCATGTTTTTATCATAACTCTGTCAGAATGGCATACACTAACAGACGGCCTTTAACTGTCTGACTCTAGTGCATGTTTTATTATAATTCAGTCAGTGTCCGACACTAGTGGACAGTTCTAGAGAGAGTCCAGTGCTAGTGGACGGTTCTTTATTTATCCAATGCTACTGACTGCTTCTCTAACTCTCTCTGTTACTGTATTCAATACTAGGAGAAAGTTCTATAACTCTAATAGAGTGTCTGATAATAGTGATCTCTTTTCTAGGGCGTCGGACACTAGGGGACAGTTCTATGAATCATTATCTATTACATGTACCGTAAGTGGACAATTCTAGAGTATCTGACATTAGTTCTTTAAACTGTCCATACAAGTGGAGAGTTGTACAGTGCCTGACGCTAGTGGAAGGTTCTATTACTCCATCTGTTTACCATGTCAAACACCAGTGGACAGCTCTATAATTGTTGCAGTATCTGATACTAGAAGCTAGAACTCTGTTAAGAGTGTTGGGCACAAAGTGGAAGGCTTGATAACTCTGTCTGTTAAAAAGTGTCCTGGCCCCGGGATCATGAAACAAACTTAGACTTAAGTCAAAATTTCAATCACCTGTAAAATGTTTATTATCTTTGAACTGAAACTCTTAATTTGCAGACATTCAAAATTTGATGTAACAATAATGAATAACAATTCTATTTTGGAATGATGACTTCACAATCACTGGTATTAAGCCGATGCCCGTAACTGCAGTTACGGGTAGCCCAATATGGCAGACGAAAGTACGGCTCGAATATATTTTTGCTTTTTATCAAACGATAAATAACTAAACTGTTAATTTATTCCAATACGGACAAACTTTGATTCATAGAGATCAGTTATTGGTCTCATTCATATGTATTACGTGTCTGGTTTATCCGTGTTTAACGTCTGAAAAAAACAGAATGATGCGTGTAACTACAATTCGCGATGAGTGTAACTGGCAATACGGATACATGTACCCGTAACTTGCAAACACGTTGGTTGTTT
>CAJDSM010024911.1:0-27153 GCA_903981925.1 Ostrea lurida | reverse complement strand
AAAATAGGGGGAAATGAGTTTCCAATCGGTTATAAGGTCATACATTATAGTGTAATATAAACTATCATTACATTATTGATTCTTTCATTTTATCATTATTAGAAATTAAACGTCTAAGCGTGATTTGTAGTGCGACTATTTTAAAAACAGGCTTTTGAAAAAAAAATTATTTCTAAATGAGTGCAATACTTTGTTTCCGATTTGCCTGATACACTTTAAACTTAAATTGCTAAAAAGTTTGTTGTACATTTTCTGGATATTATTGTTAATTAGCAAAATCATCCTCGATTTTAGAGTGTCCTACGCTAACGGCTTTACCCTATTCAATGAAGTAATTATCCAAACTTTCACAAACTATCCCATTTTCATCAATGACAAGTCTCTTTATCCCATTTAAATAATCATCAATTACAAGTAAAAAATTCAATTCAACTAAACAGGAAAAATTAAAATTCGGATACGGAAAAGTGTCCTACGTAACGGACGCCCGGAGGAGTGTCGATATAACCCGGACCCCCACGGGTTAAAAAATGATATCAGAATAAAGAAACAACTAATTTTATTTTAATTTCCGTTTTTCCATTTTTATGCCCCTGTTACGGTAGAATCAGTCATAAGTATAATTTCAGTCGTATTATTAATTAAGTGTTGTAAATGACTCGCGCTATTTCATGATCACGCTTGCGGAACAAAATACTTCATTTATCCGTATGTGTATAAATAAGGAGATAAAATACTTTAAGATATTAGTAAGTGTATATATCTTACCCACGAAATTACGTCCCAACGAACCAGCAAAATTTTGATTAACCACGAACATTGAACGCCATGAATCAAAATGATTCCACAGTATATCGGGCTCAATATTTCACCAGAAGTCGCACGTGCCCCACGGTCACGGCAGGGACCATTCACATAGGCACTTGGGGCATAAATCATATAACAAAATAGAAACATACAAAAACGACTAATGTACCCTTGTTCCCTAATTTTTTCCCACGCCAATCCACATTATAGTTGAAAATGAGGATCTACGATCACTTATTTTAAAAGGTCCTAAATTCAGAGAAACTCGGTCATTTAATTGGCGACAGAACTTCATCTCCATTATCAATTCTGTCGAAGATTATGCCAGACGATGGGTCAAATATGAAAAAGAAGAACTTGATACCTTATCAGAATGGATTAAAAGTATAAAAAGAATATTGCAATCCCGTATTAGACATATGAGTACCAAAGTCCATACCATCTATCCTTCTGTGTTTCGTAAACCGGAAGTGATCAATTAACTAGATAGGCTACATGAGGCATATGTTTTGGTTCCAGCCGACAAAGCTTGTAACAATATTGTTTTTGTCTGTAAGGCTCATTACAACTGCATTTTAAACGAACTTGGTATTAACTCCACATTTGGTAATCGTACTGTAACGTGCTAGCGCTACCTTTGAAAAGCCTGTCAGGATGGCGCAGTTCGTGAAATGACTTTAATAGTTTTTCTGACACCAGGTACTTTATTGTACCAAATTTGAAGAAATGACGAGTCTCTTTTAAAGTTTCGTAAATTTATTGAGTTCTAATAAACTTAATGCAATAAGAAATAATCCTCTCCAGGACAATAATAACAAAGCCTCTCAAAATAACATTCAATTTGTAGGCTAAATTATCTATTATTTCCCAAATTTGTATAATGAATAAAAGTCGACCCAGAAATAATCTGAATATGTGACTTTAAAAACTCTTATCAATTTTTAAAATTAAAATTAAATGATCAGATACCCCCCCAAATTGGAATATCTGCATCAATCCATAAATCAAGTTCAATAATTTGCAATTTCCAATCAAAGATATAGCACCGTATATAAATTGTAAATGAAAGAGGAAAAATAATCACATTAGAAAATTTAAATACGCCCAAATGTTTTCCAAAACTGCCAAAAGTTACTAACAAAATTTATTGTGTTTCCCAGATTCTTTGACTTTAACGGATTTCGTCCCTTATATACTCAGTTAAAAGTCCGCTAACAAAATTACGTTAAAACATTTCGTCTACAAAAGACGAGAGTCCGTATTACACTTAACCGAAATGTCTATAAAAACATAGTTCTACAATACAAATCCACAAACAAATTAAGTTTAAGTTAGAAAATACTATTTCTCATTCAATATACAACATGTAAACTATAAAAGTTTTGTTTACTTACAGTGTCGATTTCTGTTGGATTTTTATTGTACATGTAGAACTATTTGAATTTGGTTAGACGGATTTTAACTGAGTATATAAGGGAAGAAATCCGTTAAAGTCAAAGGAATCTGGGAACACATAACCGGGTATGAATATGTATGAGATTTTAAATCTAAAATAAGACTTGACCCAGAAGTCAAACAACAATGAGGGACGGTCTCCAAAGCCAATTTAGCATAAAGTAAACAACACCCACACCACTACTTTTCCCCCTGTTAAGTTATCAGTCCTCACCGGAAACTAAAATAACAACATCATACGATCTCATACTATACAAAATTAATACATTGTCCATTAACTTATCAAAAAACTAGTATAATATATATAATGTATATCCTAATATAATAAAAACGATTCAGCCTATATCTCCTCTTGATGGGGGAGCTCCAGCCTTGAGTCCTGGTCTTCCTCATCTCCTATGGTCGAGGGAGCTGTGATGAAACTGAGGTAGGAGGATCAGTTGGCGGTCTTCCAATTCTCGTATCTTTCTTAACAATCGGTGTCTGCTGCATCGTGTCGATGAGTACGTCATGGATCATGAATAGGGTGATCGATTCATTTGGACATTGAGTTGAGAATATGGTTCCAATTGTTTTGAACTTCTGGGTTTTTCTCCCACCCTCGTCCTCACTCGCATGACTGTTGGCTCTCTTTCTGAACATGCTGTTTTCTCTTCCGCTTCCCCTTCGGTCTGTAAAGCGGCAGGGTTTGGTCATCCTCCGTCATCTTCTTCCTCTTTTGGACTTTCCTTTCTTGGATTCCTTCCGTCCTCACTTCCTGGCCCTCTTCTTGTGTCTTGCTCCTTAGGATCCGTTACTGCTTTCCACCAGTGCTCTCTATCGTGAGTTTCCTGACTTTGGGGCGCAATCAGTGCTTTCCTGGACGGGAGAGCAGTACCCAGAAGTCGAAAATCCGGGTTGCTGCTAAGAAGTCATCAGAGACCATGCTTCCTCAACGGTTCCGAGCACATTAGTGGTGTGGTGTGTCTGCCAGTCATCTCCTGAAATAGTGTTTCTCTTGATGGTTTACTGGTGCGTTAAGAGGTCTAGCAGATCCAGATTAGTGAAGTAGGTCCTGCGTAGTCGACAAACCCACAATCGTGGATTTCCTTCCGGCTCCATTTTCCCAAGAATGCTACCTTCAATCCAAATTGATAAGATGCCTTGTTATCGGTGGCAAGGAAGCTCCTGCTCTGGTATGCCAAATTTCTTCGACGCCATTCCAACTTTTATGTATGATCACACGTTGACTAAAACGTTCTTCCGTCAGTAGTAATGAAGTGGCAAGACTGCAGTAGAAAGGTGCACTGTCACAAAGGATGTGGTACATTACTTGTATACATGTGGTATCACATGTCTCTCTCTCTTGTATTTGGTACAAAGGAGGCATGGTAGGCCCGCCCTTGGTAGATCTCTTCTCCAAAATCTGCCATCTGTATTAAATTCATCAATCAATGTAAAGCAAAATAATCAATGATCTGAATGCCACCCCAACCATATAAAATCCAATCCTATTCCCGTGTCTTAAAGGTTATTTTGAGAGGCTGTACAGCTAGATTAAAAATTTACATGGCATCTTCATTTCTTTCAGCAGCTTTAGGCCCATTCTGGTTTCCTCATATTTCTTCAACTAATAACTTGTTGTGGTGAAACAAACGGGAATCATTTTTGATTTAAAAATATATTGAATATGCAAATCGGTTAATGTCGCGTTATCACATAAGGACCGATGATATGTTGGCTGAAAGTTTTAGGGCATATGCCCTCCCTTCCGAGTGGACAATACCAAACAAGACTGAGTCCTGCCTCGTAATGTTGATTGACTAGTCCTTATGTCATACGTCCTCCTGTTTGATGTGTCTTGCTTTTCCTCAGTTTGTCCTAGCTACCTCATGAGCTTTACCAAGCGTTGTCTAATACGTTCTACATATTCCCATAGTTATATAGCACCCTTCAGCTGTCTGTATTTTCCAAACTCAGCTTCAGCTGGTAGGTCTTGTCTCGCGTCCCGATCAATAGGTTAGGGGTAAGCCCCTCGTTGAGTCGTGTGGAGTGGCTCTATAAGCAGTGATCAAATGTAGTTCCTGTCCCAGTCTGCTCTTGCTATCCCTTCAGGTACGATTTATATTTTCATAATGTTCTGTTGAATCTTTCAGCTAAGCCGTTGCATCTGGGATCCTTGGCTTGTCCGGTGTTTTCTTGACTTCAATACGTTGACTCAAACTCCTGAAATAAATTGCTCTCGTAACACCCTACCTTGATTGACAGAATTGTCAGAAGACAACCAAATTGGCGACTACTGTAAATATGATGGGCGCAGGTTTGGCAGTCTTCAGGTATGGAATGGCCTGAAACCCATTTTGTGTGGTCTGTCACTACCAATAGAATGTGTTTGTTGCCCCGGGAGTCTCTGGAAGTGGCCTAGTAATCAGGTGGCCAGTCTGTACCATTGGGTCCTCCCACGGGATTGTCTCCTAGGTGAGCTTTAGGGTTTTCATGTGCAGGCTTATTCCGGCACAGATGTCAATTTTCTTACCATATGAGAAATCTTTCTTTGGCCTCATACCAATAAAACCATCTGTTCCACACTTACCGTAGTAGTTATTAACCCCCAAGCCCTCCCTCAGACTGTTATAGTATGTAGTTAAGAACTGTGTCTCCGCAAGGATGGGACACTCTATCAATCTGCATAATGTTCTGCATTATACCACGACGGTAGAATTTTTGCATAGGATGTTCATTGACAATACAGAGGGAGTTCTACAGGTGCCAGACAAATGGCGGATGCTGGGCCACTTCCGCAACTCTGCGATGACAATTCTCTGGTTGTTCTTTTACCCAGGGTAAACTACTCTAACATTTGGGGTCGTTTCTCTGGTTTTGGAGATTCGTAAGCTCCATCTATGTTGATACATGGTTCGTATGTTAGAGTGATACTAGTGTTGGTGCTGGACCTGATTTAGCACGTGTCCTCGTATAAGATTGTGAGTGTACTCTCATAGTGCCACTGAAGCGGGATCTGGTAATATCCCTAATTTCGCCGCTCAAAGATCACGGGTAGTTTTTTTAATCTATCTTTTTGTGACATTGCGATAACCGGTACCAATCATGTTTACATAATTTGTGACCAACAGATATTTAATTGTCGGCTGCTGATCAGTTCCCTCTGTCACCTGTAGCCAAATCAACTGAGATGTTTGTGCCTAGTAGTAATCTTTTTTATATAAACCCATCAAATGAATAGATACAATATTTAATTTACCGCCTCTCTCCAATTCTTCAAATGAATCCATATTGGTGTGACATATCAAGACAAAAGTAGATTATCAAATTACGATTAATATTACATATACTTCTAAGATATTCTAGACTATAGATCCTGAATAAGTAGACTATAGATAACGTGTGCATGTTCGTCTTAGATATCGAGTATCATTATTATATGCAGTGTCACTACTCTACGGAAAATTCTTGCACATGGCAGATAATAGTTGGTTAAAATGAATGAGAAGTTAAAACAAGCCTCAAGCTCCAACATAATGAGACTGAGTGCGTATTCTTCTCACTCTCCCAATTAAGTAGTACAATGATTTAGTGTAAAGCAATAAATTAGTATATGTGTTCGAGTATAACAAACCGTATGTTAGATTGAATCATGGGCATTGAAGTGGTCCAGTGGGAGCGTGAAGTCACAGGTACATTGTTCTTAATATAAGAAATTCATTAATTATCTGTGTTTTTAGCTTTATACACTAATCAGGAAAAAAAACTACTAACAGAGAGATGTTGTCTTGTGTAAAGCGACTGGTCGCTGAAAGAATTATTTAGGTAATTTCTCATCATCAATTATACGTGACATAAAGGTCAAAATAGAGTTGCAAATTCTTGATTGGCTATCTCTATTCGTCTCTCATTATGAAGTGAGAAATGAAGATGAAGCTTCGACATTCTCAACAGATAACAGACAACATGAAATATGATCTCATTAGCCGATTTTGCTTTGTCTATATAAATAATTGATATCATTATTTCAATGTGCTCCTCCTTTATCAAACAAAAATATAAAATGAGAGAACTACAAAACATAATATTCCTAATACGATTTACCGGTATATATTCAATTTAAATCAATCCCTATGCCCAATCCTTCTCACCAAAAATCACTCTTATTAAATCATCTCAATTAAAGGGAATCGATTTTGTTTCCTAATAACAAAATGGGTTGGGGAGAAACGGGTGTCCTTAAGCTGTACGAAACGATTTCTCTCTCTACACGAATCCAAATATGGGTGGGGAGGAATATTATTGTGCATTAAAATTACATTCATTAAATGGATCGCTAACTGGTGATCAGTAGTTCAAGAACGGTTTAGATTAGTTTCTCACAATAATTTTTCAACACAGAAATAAGAAATCACTTGCCTAGATGGTCTCCACGGTCACCTTGTTTTGACTCTTCACTTTTGGTGAGCACGGGTCTTCTAGAAGCTTCTTTACATATGATAAGGTCAACCAGCCACTTCTTTTTGCATCCATGGGTTGAATGTCCAGTAACTATGTTAGATATATCTCGAATTCAATACTCTATTCTTACCCGTGTTTTTAAGTTAGATTCTCTCAACTGTGCATTTTCAACCAGTACCGGAAGCTGTGGACTTTCATCAAATATATGAGGGTAAGAGAATGTATACGGAGGATAGATAATCAGAAATGGAATTTCAACGGAGAGGATTCAGCAAAGTGCAAGTATGAGTACCTGGGAGAGAGGGATCAGATGACGCTCATTCTTGAAAGTGAATCAGCAGTATTCCGAAGTAGGGTGTGACTGACGCGAAGGGCAGACGAGGATACCTTGTATCAGTTTGCCTGATACCAGAGCGACTTGATAAGGCCTACCATGAGAGTCTACAAACAGCATATCGGTCGCCGCGACATTTACAATAAACGGCAATGATGCGCAGTTCACTCAAATTAGCCTACCTGGAACCTTATATAATTTTATCTACACAATTATTGTATCCATCAGGTGTCTGTATTTTTCCGTAGATGATTATGAAATGCGGTAATAACTTTCCGCAGCATTAGGTTGACGTCATGGTTGTTACTTTAGAATAGTACTTAGGCCTTGTGATTTAAAAAGCAATAATGGAAAATAGCATCTGGGAAGCAGGCAGATATCACACGACATTATCACGAAATTATTTACTTCGTAATTCAAGGTAATTTTATACGTCAAGTCATCGGGGAAGTGAAGTATTTTTTTTTTTAATTTACAATAATGATTATTATACACTGATTAATTTATCATCGTAGATTATCACAAGACTTCCTCATTGTGTAGAGGCCATATATCAATTGATTGAAGGGATTTACATGTAGAGTAGGGGGGGGGGGTGCAAAGGCAAAGAATTCCTCGCTTTTATTAAAGAAAAAAATCACTATACGATACATTTTAATTAGCACGCACAAACTTACACTCTTGGAAGAAATATAGCAGAGTAAACCCCCACCAACATACACACACTCCAAGAACCTATTTAAATGTACACTGTGACTGCGAGGATAGAGATTTTGAATGCAAAGACTGAACGTCAAAAATATCGCGTATTGTAGGACTACGCTATGGTTAAATCGCCACAGTGCATGATGTTCTGTATATGATCTATTTGTTAGCGATTTTATTATTATTATTACTTTTGAATATGTAACTTTCATTTCATAAATAAGCATTTTACGATTTACATTTCGCGTTGAGAGGTATTTATAAAACGAGGCATATTTATTAAGTGAGAAAGTAAAAACAGTTATTTTCAAGCGATCTCTCTCTTGTGTTTAAAGCACGTACCGGTATAATTTTCTGCTTAAATGGTGTACATTGCTTGATCAAATCCAAAAAGAAAAAATTGTTGTGGTTTGACGATATTGTGTGATTGAGGACATCAGGTGGGTGTAATAATTATGAGATGAAAATAGGAGAATCAAAATTAATAACTTGTTAAATATATGAGTGGCATTTTCGAAATCATGGTTGCATTAGGGACTTGTGATGGGGCATTTGTGGACCAACGCACGATGGACAGTTGTACATGCATGCAAACACTAGGATAATTCGCTGTAACCAGGGCCTTGTTACAAACAGAAAATTTTGCGTTTTTGTTTCTATTGAGTATTACTCCAGTAAATCATTAAACGTAATTCGAAAGATTAAATGTATGTTATACCGGTATATTTTATAACGTAATAAAGCGTATATTTCTAACGTTTCTGAAACGTGGAGGGCTCCCCAACTTTATTCCTTAATTTTCGTCCAGATTTAATTTCCTGGATACTTGGTGTTATTATTAAGAAACAGACTTTCACATAGAAAAACATTCAAGAAAAAAGTTCTTTCCGAGATGGGGCGATTTTCGCCCGTGAGCCCTACCTCTTTGGCACCAGCGGTTCTTGGAGGGAGAATCGAAAATGTGATAAAGTTTAACAGAGTATATGCGATCAGAATAGCTATCTTGAACCTTCGTTTCAGGTGAGCTGAAAAATGTTTGTGGTTTGGACAAAAAAAGCCCAAAAATCCTTTAATGTCTTTCTACTCATTCTCCAGGTGAGGAAAATTAGTCCCTGTAAATCACTTATTACTGGTAAATGGCCGTAATAAGTATATAAAAGTTTGGGTTCACACAGGCTGCATTGTTTTGACTTACTTGTAAACCCGACCCAACTGCAGTAAAGTTCACAATCTCGTTCCCCTCCAAACCCTGAAGGATCATTTCTTGAAACTGAAAAATCATATCGCGGAATTGTGTGGAATTCACAATAAACGCAGATTTTAAGCATATCACTGTAGGTTAAATTTGCAGCCATCAATCCAAAGTGAAAAAAAATTATTTTCCTTATACTGTAATTTAATATGTAAAGGCAATTTTAACGAAACAGTGATTCAATCTCGTAAGTCCCTAAATATCAAATACAAAAACAAGAGTTGGGGGCATCAACGGAACCCCCCAGACACACCTTTTTAGGAGGAGTAAGCATCCCTGTTGCCTTTTGGTCACACCGCTGGAGCCCATAGTCTTGATCAGGTAAACGGAACAGTCCGCGTAGTCAAAATCACGTGTGGTGAAAAACGCTTAACAATGGTATGAAACACATGGCAGACAGCATTTGACTCAATGTAGCGTCTATTGGTAAACTAAATTGTTTATTAACCGACCATAATTGTACGAAGATGTTGCCTTTTTTTAATTGGTACTTTGACTGTTGAAACCGCCTGCAACAACACACTTGTCTGAAAGTAGCTGCCTCGAATTCAAAAAACTGATTATACGCGAACAAGCTTGCATATCGAATTAAGTTTGATGAGACATTACACACCATATTGCAGGTGATGATGGTTTTATATTGCTCACAATTGGATAGGTTGACGATGGAGAGCTTGAATGTTCCCGTTCTTAACATATTTATAATATATTGCGCACTATTTTATTTTAGCTCACTATATTTTAGCTCGACTGCATGATTTGTAAATAATTACTCATATCAAGTAATTTTCGCGCATCTAAAAAATATTTCATTCTACTAGTTGTTAGGGTGGCGTGCGCGTTTTAAATGTTTCATTGACATTAATAGGATGCTATTGTTACATAGAAGCCTCGTTCAAATTCTCTGTCCACTGAATTTGATATTTTTGCGTGTCAAATCAAGCAATGGCATACGATCTGGGAAAAACCTGCAATACATTTCCTTCGTTATCTGCAATAAGTCTTAAACCACAACCCTTAAAAAAGTCCCTCTCACGCTCTGGCACAAAAATTTCTCTGGGTTCTACATAAATTTTCATCGCCTGATTACATGAGCTTTGGCTATCCAACCAGTAATTGTGTCTTGCGAGCGCAAATTAAAATGTGTCTACAGATTTTTTCACTTTTTCTATGAATGACCAGATTGACACCAGTAACTCTAATGTGAGATAACTATTTCAGTTATTTTGAGTATATTTCTTCTGGGTAATGATTCTAACATTTAGGATTTGAAATTGGCTAGTGGAGTTCCTTTTTAGATATATAAACTTTCAAAGAATAAAATCCCTACTTCCGATTATGAATGTGAATCTCTTCGATCACCGTATTTCTCTAAACACTGAATCAGCAAGTCATCTTAGATAGATCTAGGACAGAAATGTATCCCTTATTTTTGAAGGTGCGACTTACCTCTGAGGTGCAGTTATGACTTTTATTCTCCAAATCAGTCTCGCGTCTGAAATGTGGGTGGCTGACATCGACATACTTCTTTAACGTGCACACGAAGTCCAACGGCAAATGTTGTTGTGAATCTCTGAGGGGGACTTCCATACACCTATTTATGTAGCGCACTGACGCGGTACATTTGCTGAAGGTTTCTGATTTGGAAAAAAGTTATACTGTCAAAAATAACTCGGT
Organism: Ostrea lurida; assembly: GCA_903981925.1. Lineage (NCBI taxonomy): Eukaryota > Metazoa > Mollusca > Bivalvia > Ostreida > Ostreidae > Ostrea > Ostrea lurida. The sequence goes on along the minus strand of CAJDSM010024911.1, from coordinate 16,480 downwards.
AGTCTGTGGTTGTTTTATGTGGGGTGGTGGGGTAATGGTGGTTGTAGTGCGCTGACGTTATGACCATTTTGTGTGGTTGTAGGGCAATATAGTCATATATAGGGAGTTATGTGTATATACGATTGGCTGTGCTGAAGTATCGTGTGAGGGGTCGTGGTGTGGCACGCAGAAAGTTTATCAGTATTTTAGGTTTTTTAACAGCACAATTATGTAGCAGCAATCCAAAGGTGTGAGTGTGGTTTTCATTACCTCATAGAGTAACACACGCTGAGGATAATGCGATCTACTGGTGGGTAGTGTTTATGGAAACTCTAAGTGTGTCTCTGTGTTTGGTGTGAATAATACGTTTGTTTGGGCAGGCGTTGAAAAGACGATTAGCCCTTTTTCTATGTGTATTATGTTATAGTCCCATTAATCGAGGAAAGCTCTAATATTATTTTTTCATTCACCTTCATTTTTTGTTTTCTCCAAAACTAGAAAAGTCTATTTCGTATAGCCTTAGTTAGCCATAGCCAAATGCATGGTTACTCTGCGTGAGCCCTCTCAGTTTACCTCACGGATATTTATGCCATGCGTTTATTAATGTGTCCTCAGCATATCAGTGTTAGATCTAATGATCCCCATGTCCTAACGCTATGACTGACGCATCTAGTATGGCGAAATCAGGATCTCTTCTCATTTTCTTTGCTCTTCTTTCTGCTGCTCCAAATAACGCATTCAAACTTTCCCGTTCAAATTGCTGTCACAGCCTTTATATATATAAGAACATGACTTATAAGGTTGCTGTGAGTCATAGTCTGATGGATCAAAACGTGTTTTTGTTTTGTTCTCTGCGGAAGTCATATTTCCATTTGATGGTAACTTAAACATAGAATACAGTCACGTACCTTAGATGAATCACAAGTCAAGTTAAACAAAGCCGATCTTGACCTAGGAATAAATGCTCTGAGATATAATGGCTCTGAATTAAAAACTATTCTTTGATTGAATAATGATTTCCTATGGGTGTTGTCCGCAGTATACATTAGGCTTTTTTAAAATAATACCTGTGGCTGATTAAACTCTGTCTACCCTATATTATGCCACTCATGAGAATCATAACACAATATTTTAACCTACAGGGGTGGGGGTTCGTTGTCTAATATTCGCCTACGTACTTAACGTATTGTTTTCATTGGTGTGCCGGTATCATAACCCTGATGTCCTCTCCAGACGTTACGGGATAATGTGAAGGTCCTTACGTCCACGCAACATGTTTTATTTTTCTTTTATCTTTATGAAATATTATGTCATTCCCCATTATTGATCATTACCCACGAATTACGTCTCACGAACCAGCAAAGGTATTTACTGTCTCGGTGGGTACCCGACGAGGTAATTTGATCAGTGCCCCCTTAACACCTTCCAAAGGGTTCATGAAAATGTTGTGGAATTAATCATCTCGTTACGCACCTTTTCACACGCAGTGCATTTGACCAAATTCTCTCACAATGTCGTCTGTCTTTAAGATGTAGCGATGGACACTGATAATGTATACTGATGCAGTCACCCTTGAAATATTAGATGAAGCTCCGTGCTCATCTACATCTTACGTTATTACTAGGTAACCTCAGCCATTTCTTTTCCCTCCATTTCTTCGGCGCCCAGGGAATAAATCCAGTCGGCTTGCGCTTGTTGTCAAAATTCTCGTTCTTGGAAAAGAAGATTATTCATCTGAACAAATGGACTATAGACCGTTCCCTAGCGATGACCCTTTGCAGAGTGTTGATCCACCAACTAACTGATATTCATAACTGGAGACATAGTGTTTCTCCAAAATCAATCTTCATTTCGGGGTCATTAGGTTCAGTAAATGTTCGTACTTGCTATCGATAGTATAGTCATCGATTTGGGCTCCCTCTTTCTCACTTCGGTGACTGAAAACATAACACAATGAATTTGCGTTACATGTAATTAGTGTTTTTCTCGTTACTTTCTAACTTACACACCATGTTTCGCTCTATTGTTCAAGTTAACAATTACTTTGTATTGTTTAAAACCAACTCTCACTATGCTCGTAGGGATATTTTAATCGCTTACTTCGATACCTCATGTGAAAATGGAGTCTAATAGTTTACAAACGTGAGTCGGTGGCCCTATAATCTAATGGCTCAGTAAGAGATCAACTAATGGAAATTTCCATCTTTGAGTGAGTCTTTGCGGCTTTCATTGCTGCTTTGTCATGTATAATGATGAGGATACTCACTGTTTTATACGGATAGATTATCGATTGAAGCAATTTTCAAGACATTATTTAAGAAAAATTTAGACTATTTCAATAAAGGTGTGTGATCTTGTGGAAAGGAGAAAATGAATTGCTACCGCAATGTTTGCGTCCGAGCACCGAGATTACTGAAACACTATATTGCACTTTCATGACCTTTAAAAGATCGTGACACACAGAATCGGTACTCATAGATAATTATACTCTAATTGAGCCCGAGACAAATTCATACGACACTCATTTTGCGATAATAGCAATAGTATGAATTAAGGTGCAACTTCTCTTGTGCCTACGGACTGCTTCGGTACTTTTACTGGAGTTCTCTCTCGAATGATATTCCGTCTTTTCAGACATTTCCAGAATTTTGTGGAAATGATGAATTGAAAAAAGCCTGATCGAACTCAGATTCTCATCTACCGCTCTAAAGATTTACAGTTGAAAGAAATCGATTGAGATTCGAGCTGTGAACAATCATATCTCTACTTATCAATACAGAGCGTTAGTCCTCCTGGCAGGCCGCCCCCCTATTGTTTCTTTCGGCGTTACTTGTGCCGTAACGAGACACCCGAGATTAATTCCTACGATATCTTTGGCCTGCGAAACAAACTATCGATTATCGTAACGATATTCGAGAAAAAGAACCCTTCTGGGGTGTGGCATATGTAGTATCAAACAAGTTTAATGGCTTACGAGTTAAATGGTGGAAAACGTATTATCGTGAAAATATTATATTTATGTACATAATCGAATCTTAAAGATTTAGTATGATGCGGAGTGGTGTTTTTAAGTGCATAATTCTTTATGGATGTTTGAAAATGGCCGTTACGAATTCTATCGTCTGGACCCGGATTTTGTGAGAATCGATATTTGATAATCAGAGCATGTCTTTCTTCGTGGAGGTGCCTCACGGGGTTAAACATCATTGGTCGGGTGATCCGACTATCGAACTCAAGATCGTTTCTCCTGATTATAGGGTATTTAATGTCCAAAACATCTTGCGGTCGATATCGAATCATGATCGTGTTATCATTACGTTGTTTGACTTAACTTTGCTATTCGATGAATATCGTGTTGATTATCGAATCTGTCGTGTTCTACTACTGAGGACATTTGGTGGTCCCCTGAGCTTAACTTGTTCTTCGGGACATCGGCTCGAATGAATCGAAATCACCAGAGAATTGTAGGTTTGCGGTTTTGAGCTTGGTTTGATGATGCACTACAGGCCTTTGCTGACCATCAGTATTGAGTTATCGAAATTGTAGTTTTCTCATGTTGTCGTCATATATGAGGTGGAACAGCGTACACCTGCTAGATCGAGTGTTAGCTCGATAATCAAATATTGGGTTTGACAATCGTGTGAAATATATAAGTACAAACTCCAAGAGCGGATATAAAAGTACAACTTTTGGTCAACTGACAAATAAACCCAAAAAACCTTTCTGATCGTATGTCTTTAGAAACACAAGTGCCTGATTAGAATTCTTTGAAATTTCGACGCGAAATCAGACTTGTCCTGAAAGGAATTATTTTTTCAGACATAGAAAACAGATAGGTCGCCTTCCTTAATCGTTTCCGTATTATAACAATGATAAATGCCTATAGTTTTCCATCAAGCACCCCATAGAAAAAACTGATTTCAGGATTCGATATTCCGACCACGATAGTTGACAATCAAAGATGTCATCAATTACTAACACCCATATAATTAGAACGCCGATAAATACTCGTTGCATTATCGATATCGAAGATTTGAGTTATACAGTACGATATTGAACGAATCGACACTAAAATGTGAGTAGCCACCAAACACCCATTAATTCTTATATTAATTCATATATTATGAAACCCAATTCTCGCATTTTTAGTTCCGAAGAAGGGGATAACCAGTTTGTTTGTTGAAACTAGATTATAAGTCTCGCAAGAAACTCGATATCGACTTGACGTCATTGTCACTGTATCTGTTGATATGTTTGGTCATTGGACATGTATGCCTTACTTCTATCCTACGCTCTTGAATCGAGAATGATATTTGTGAATTTAGAAATATTGATTTAAAAATTAAATGGTTTTTTTAACTTTTATCTATTGATCTTTTTGCGCAACGCTCCGTTACTACTTTCACTAGTGCTATGGTGTTTGATGATTACAATATTGATAGCATTAGTTCTTCAACTGGCGATCAGCGCTAAACTGAGCCCATAAATATCGTGTTTAGGAACTGACGAAAATAATGAGGTTTTTACTTTGGTAAAAATACTCTATCTTACAATGAATTTTAACCTTATCACACTGTTGAGAACTTCTTATGCAGAGGTATATAATAAAATGCGAATAACAGGTCAGTAAATCAAACGTAATCACTGAGTCCAACAAGATATAAATCGATACAACAATCGAACATGTGTTAAGTAGTACCAACGAAAAGTTAGGGCAACAATGAAACTTCGACGAAAAAGCCAGACCAAAAAAGGCAGGATCACAGGGAGCCAGTGGAGGAGTAAGCATCATCTTGAACATCCGGATCACCGCCGTGGGTTTCCCAGAGTCCCGGACTAACATTATATAGATGCTATAACGTAAAACGATCTTCAACCTAAGGCAGGTCATGTTAGGATGGCGATAAGATGCATCATCCCTCTTGGAATAGTACTGCGCCGTCGGCTGAAATGCCAATGGAGGAATTCCTCGGAGAGGAAGCTTGTGAGTGCCTAAAGATGATCAGGGGGTAACAGTAAAGGGATGAACAACGTTAATCATAATTAAATATCTCATGTGAAGGGCGTGATTGTAAATTGTGGCTAACGAACGTAACGAAATACAAATTGGATAAGAAAATATTATTAGTCTGATTTGATATGTCAAATATTACCGGACCATCGTGATTTCTCCGCAGGCATAGCTAGGCAATCCCTTCGAGCGAATCATGTGCATCACAGTCAATTTTGGTCACCTCATGGTTCACTTTTATAAAGTTGTTATCTATTCAATGTTTGTGCAAGATTTCCAGATAGCATATTCTCGGTCAATGCAGCAACTCAACTGCTGAAAAGAGACGAATAATATATGTCGAACATCGAACACGTCTCACTTGCTTAACAGTCATTGGATGTGCAAGTACAAAAATATATGGATGGACTTCACACGAATTCATAATGACTATATAGTCCATTTCTGATTACAGTAGTGGCATATACCTGATTGGTTGTGGGAGAAAAAAGTAACATAGACACGGGATGTATTACCCTTTCAGCCTCAGATTGACCATCTGGTCGGCACGCGCCAAGCCCGGCGTTGTTTGTGGTTGTGATCCGAGGTACATGATCCCCTGGTAGAAAAGTATATCTGATATACCCAGGGACCTAACCTTTAAAAAACGCATCAACACAGATAACGCCGGGTCGTGATTTCTCAGGCAGAATATCTTGTTAGACTAAGGACGAATCTAATGGAGTTCCAGGGATGTGGAGTTGCTCTCACTTAAAACGACAAAATGGGTATTTGATTTTTAGAGATCCCCTTTGCAAGTTGCATCCCGAATTCCCAAAACAAATAGTCCTAGAAGTATATCATGTGAGGCTGTCGCCTCCAATCACTTGTTATACGACAATACAAATCTCATGATTGTATGAAAATACACAATATTCATTGCTCCCTGTTGACTTCTGTTAATTACAACTGTATGTATTTCGCGTCCATTATTAGAAATTGGAAGTTGCCGTGAGACTTGTACAGTTCGATAAAAGTTAACTTTTAACATGACCAATGTACTACAGGCTTTAGCTCAGTATTATTATTTTTTTATCACAATCTAATTCAAAATTCCCCTATTGAAGGTTGGTGACGAGAGGAACTGGTTTGCGTACAATTGATATTCATAAACTCCTCACCGCTCTTTGCATAGAAATCCTAAGTCCAAGCCCTAACATCCTTCCAACACCACCCAAAGATTGGACACATCGGATAACAAACATATAGATTCAGAACATTTCTCTATCCCCTGTTTAGAAATGGAAATATGAAATCTTTACAGCCTGATTGTGATCTGTTCTTTGTGACAGCAGCAGGATGTACAAGACCATTTCATAATCTAAAACTACTCCTCTCGTAAGCTTGTTTTGTTCAGGAGGGAAGGAGTTAGCTCCAAGACTGATGCATAAAGCGTAATTTTTTGTTGATTAGATGTAGGTAATTCTTGGAATTAATGATTACGTCTTTGCACAGCTAATAGGTTTAACTTTCCGACAGCGGTTTCTTGCTAATACTCCGTCAAGTAAACAACCAAAACAATTGACGACTTCAGACGTAGATTCAAATCCGCGCAATCGTACCATATATGCTCAGGATCAAGCCTAACCCAACCAGAATTGTGATCTTTCTTTGTTGATCAGGCAATTAAGGTTTAATTCTTTAACAAATAGATGAGAGAAATCATAACTTCCAGGATTCGTTTTCACAAAAATAGTAAAAATCAAGTTTTATTCATCAGATTAACGGACAGAGACATGACAGACGGGTAACAGTTGAAAAGTTACAACAACAGAAATGGGCCTGATCATTTAATCACCCCCCCCATTACAATAATTTTTACTAACATTGATTGATATTTAATGCATGTGTACAATACCCGCAACGTTATTTCTTGACTTACTTCTATACTGTTTTTTCTGTTACACTTGGATTGAAATTGCAAAGCTTTTGTTGCCCATCTCGGAAATAATTTACCTAATGCGTTGTATTCTTTTCTCACTTACTCAGATGAGAGAACGCAGCTAGTACACCAAATTTGCAATCGGGACTAATTTCCTACTTACCAATTATTTGGCAGTTGTTGGAACCCAGTAGCTTGTTATAATACCTCATTTAGTCCGTATAGTTAAATATATTTTCAAGTAAAGAATAGCACTGTATCACAGCAGATTATTACCGATTTTTCACTTAGCATAAATAGATCATTTAGGATGAGTAAATATTTTTTGCTATTAATTGACAAACGGCAAATATTTTACTTACGATCCAGATTGTTCTACAGTCATCGTGATTGAAGTTTCGTGAAGTAGTTCGGATATGGGCACCTTAAGAAATAATCCGTGAGTGTTTGTCAGATACAGACATTATCTAGTACTCGAGGAGCTAGGGCAGAAGAGGATTTCCCCCTCAATCCTCGGGGCCCACTTTATCTCAAAAGCAAAAAAAAAAAAATGTAGGCAAAAATAAAAGAGAGGAGCATTAGCTTTACGACCTCACGTTTAATAATGATCTATATAGATAATTAGATTTCGGTGTGATGCTTATACAATTCTTTGTAACTTCCAGACAAGCTCGAAATTATGCGGTTGTAACAAGGGTACTACGCGTACACACTCTGCAGAAACGTCATTCTTTATCATCTATTCCACTTCCATGATCATTATATTTTAGAATCTGACAGGAAGAAAGTAGCCGACACTGTTCGAAGTAGCTTCACAGTTTCTTGTGTGTTGGTGTACCTATGTGTTGTCGGGTCATTTCAAATAAAGTATTCAGAGAATATTTAGTCTGTTGTATGTGAGTTGGGCATTAGTCAGATTCAAAAGAAAAACTGTTTGGAACTGTTAGATGCTTTAGGTATCGTCAAGAGCTATCTTCGGAGATTGCGAAATAAACAAATAAATAGGTGGATCCGAATCTCCTGAAAACGATCTCCAATGACTTTGGCGGGCGTCTCGTGGTTGTTTAATACAGGTATGGTGCACAGATTTGAGTGCGACTTAGAGTTGAACGGAGCTATTTCTCTGACATAGTTGATTCTGGTGTCTTAAGATATGCTCCTTCACAAGATATATCGTTGTTAGGACCATTAGTTCTTTAAAGCGACCAGAGTCTGAGGACATATCTTTCAGGACTGCATGAAACGACAAAGCTGTCTGTAGACATATCTTAAGTTACGAATCTTAAAGTAGGTTTATCTGATGTTAACTAATTACTGCCACGGGTTGTGAAAAGCGGTACTCTCAGTGTTATCTCTGTCGTGTCAACAGAATGGTAACTCAAGTCTCGCCGCACAAGATTCTTCCAAGACTATTGCTCTTATTGAGTTGCGTGATAGTTTTGTTTTTTTTCGTTTTGCATAATTTTCATAGCACTTAATGTAATATGTTTATCGAATCGACGTAAAAACTATGTTCCCAAATAGAGTTGTGGGATTGAAATGGGCACGCGTAGAAGCCCCACCCATCGTCCTAACCAATGAATATTACCCAGTTCTCTAACTAAGCGGATCGACAAGAGGCTTTTCACCAACCACCCTTATTGTTTCCTCACAACTTAGCCACTAGTAGCCTTAACCACTAGATTTTCTATAATTATTGTAATCTAGTTTGGATAACTAGAAAATTATTTTTCAATCCAAAAAATGCAAATGAGATATGTCGCTGAACAGGTTGTTAATAAAAAAATAGGATTCAGTAATTTTTAAAATGTACACTATGATTAATTCAGAAGTAAGAATTATGTTACGTTAATTACCCGATATTTTACTTCTGGAAATTAGTGTCAAACTTTGAGGGGGTCATATTCTAATTCATTATTATCGAATATGCAATAAAGATGTGTCATAATGCTCAACAAGCCATCTGACCTATCAAAGTTCAGTTTAGTTTGGCATCTTTTGCGTGTATCTACGAATTTATTTGCAGTTTACGATCAGCCCTGAATACAATATTCGAACAAATTACAACCAGACTTTGGAAAATTCGGTTTTCATCACACAAGTTACTATATACAAAAATGAAGCAATTCCCAATACTGAAAAGGATAACATGACATACCTCAAAACGTATGTTACTGCCTTCCCATTGCTATGATTTGAGGGCAGAACGATTGTATGTAGCGGGATTGTGATTATTATTTTGGCTTAATATTATGTCGCTTAATTATATTAATAATCAGCCACACCGATCGTGACTAATATTAGTATGCATAGAAATACAACATCTCTGATCCTTACTATTTATCAAAGGGTGCTATAGGAGTAACTAACTGAAGAAGAGTCTTCGAACGCTCTATTACAATTTTGGCTGGCACGTAGCTCGTATTAATATGTTGAGTTATTAATTCAAGTTTGTATTGTTGTATGGCGAATTAAGAGGAACTAATTCCAACAATCGTTGAACTCCAACGTTTACCCAATAAAGACGCCCGGAGCCATAAAGCAAAAGCCATGCTACGAAACTGCATGTGAACCGCTTGCTCGAAAAAGTTCAAATCAGAGCCTGAGATATTTCCCTTAGTCCCGGGATTTGGAGCTGTAATTGTCAATAATAAATTACATCAATTTCACACACCGAGATCAACATCATTTTATACTGTTCATGGACTAAGGGTCGACGAGTGGAATAGAGGAGCTCACTTGGGAAGCGGAAACTCCGATATCGGACACCCAGTCACAATGGTGGTCTGAACGGTGCTCGTAAGTTACTAATAGCGATGAATATGAAACGGTATCTACAGTCTTCCTTCCTGTAGCTTTTACGCAGAGCTTTGATATCTATAAGAGTATCTATCTTGTGATATAAGTTTGATGTGCTCTATTATTTTAAGAGGGATGCAGTAACCCATATCAGTTAGATTGGTAAAACAAACGGCACGATAGAATCTACAAATGAATTCTGTTCAGACCAGTGTACATAGATGCCATAGAGTCCCAATATATCCGGTGCTCTTATTGTCTATCCGGCCCATATGGTAGTGTTTGTATCAAGTAGTACATTTACTGTTTGCAATTCAGGTATTTAAGTAAATGCCACCGGCCAAGTTCAGATTCCATCGTCATAAATGATGACCTTCATCAATTTTAGTTGGTGCATAACAAATAACACAAGAAAAAAAAAAAAAGATCCCAAAATATAAAAAAATAATAATGTGTTAACAAAGAAGAAAAAATGCGATACAGAAGATCAGCTTTCAAAAATTTATGATTGATAGAAAAATCAAGTAATTTCATAAGATATTTCGATATCTGTAAGTTGAATCTCGATGGTACTATATCGTCGACATATAGTTGTATTTAGTAGGTTGTCTGCAAAGTTTCTCTACCACCTTTGCTGAATTCTTGATGGATGGACTTACCCTATTAGTCAATTTATGATAATTAATATGCTAGTAGTTCCACTTGATCCTTCATTCTCGCTAGTGTTTATTAACTAAAACAGTATGATTGATGCTCTACCTAGGCCAAATCCAAAAACATAAGGTCTTAAATAATTCTGGTGGCTTCTCGTCCATCGATCGTCAATGATTTCTTACTATTGAACGCTTATGGCCTAGATTGGTTAACTGTACAAATTGTTTATCAAACCCTAATAGCAACCAATACTATTAACAGTGATACAGATCACGGTGTTAGATAATTGGTTGTCGCCACTACATAGTCATTTTCTCTTTCAATATTTATTCAGGAGTTACGTCGAACGACCTCTTTAGCGGCTAGATTGAATCATGCATCTTCAGATTCAAGGGATCGTACTCGAAACGTAAACAGTAGACCGCTTCAGCAACGCCACCTAAAAGTATCCCTATAACCGATAGAATTTCCCATACGATTAAGTTACAATAAAAACAGAAACAATCAACAGAATAGGGTAATTATTAGGGGATAAACTGGGGTCCTTCTTTCAGTATTGCAAGAGAGACACACATAAGCATGGTTGTAGTGGGGGATTCTACATAGTAAATCTTAAAGTGTGTGATTTTAGATGCCAAAACGATTATAAAGGGGTGTTGTTATCTATTCTAACAATCATATGTGTTGTAGTTTGGAGTGTGTTATTTTGTAAAGGACATGAAGAGACAAGATAGTTCGCATAATCAATAGTCCATATTGTTAACGTATATTAACCATACAAGCGCGTTACGGCTCTCCAAGTGCGAATCAACAATTCAGAGACTTACTCTAATAGGTCGACTCAAACCAAATTTGTCAAGGAGAAGTAACAAAAAACTGGACATGAATCACAAGTAGCCAGAGGACAGACAAATGTTGGGGAATAATGATAACTGCTGGCTTTATGCGTTGAACGTAAGAGTACTTTCTCAAGAGAGTGTGCAGTTATCTCTTTTGCAAATATAGACCTAACAAATAGTACACTTGTTTTCTTTTTTTGCCAAAACACAACATAAATCACCTATCATTTAGGATCACGTAAACGGTAGAACATAAGTTTGCACTCATGTTTGACAAATAAAAATTATCCAGATACTCATAAGAAATGAAATAATACCTTTAGATAGGTAAGCAAAACAATCAAAAAGAACGAAAGCCAAAGATCCGAAAGAGTTGATTAACCATTTGCAAGACATTATAAAATATACGCTAAGGATGGATTGGATCTCAAAAACGAGAGAGTCAATAATTATAGAAGGCTGATCTCATGGATTGATAGTAACTATCGTTACATAAGGCTTAAACAACGAAAATCCTCATTCAAAACCACAGAACATAACTTAAAAGTAATTTTAATGTGGCCTTATCATGCAGAATAGTAGGATAACGCGTAGGTGGTACTTCACGTAAACTCCGTGATAATTATCATGATAGTCGAAATTTTTCATATAATCAACACTTCATAATTAAAAATTAACGACAATCAGGAAATCTACCAATCCTTGTTTCTGTCTAAATTGATTTCACTTGATTATGTGTTACTTTTCTAAAAAATCAAAAAAACTTTAGGACACAACTCAATACACAGTTTATCAACTAAGAAGACCAGGCAATCATTCATTTGTGATCTTTGATCTCAAACATGGTGTTTAGCTCCTTCCTGCTCACCTCTTAATATTAATTAGTCCAGTGGATTTATTAAATATGATATATTGTTGATAAGAAGCAATTTTGTGACTAAATTAAAATGGAAAGTAATATAAAAAACTTATATTGGTGAATAAGGATAACTCAATTCGCACTCTGAACATATCAACAATTTAATTGAAGATATACTCTATCAATTGCATATTAGTAAAAATGACCAGCAAGACTTTGTTATGACTCTCACGTTTTTGTTGTAAAATCATTTCATTCCCAGCCAAAACTAATATATAAATCGAAATAATTCAGTATTTTCGGTTCCATAATTATACTACAACCAGCGCGACGTAGCATATTAATTTATATTTTATATCAAATTTAGCTTGGTTCGTCGTTTTCTTCTACACAAATACTACAGTACTTAGTCTCAGTTCTTAATATTCATGTGACATAAAAATTGAAACACAGAAATGAATGTAAATCCAATCGGGGCAAATCTTCCCTATTTGATCTAAGTCTTTTATTTCTGCTAACTATTTGTCTTTCTGATTTGATTGGATAAAAACATATCAATTTGCGATTTTCTCAAGGCTATAGGACGGGACCAATGTTATAATTGGGCTGACTGCTCTTAACCCAAATTCGTCCCTCTGGGCACAGATAATCTAAGATTGTCATATTATACATTAGATGATGAGAATTTATTTTTCGATATACGGAGAGATAGTGCAGCATGAACTCACGTGTGAATAAATGTAGTTTGGGTTGATATCTTAATACGTTCACACAATGGGAGCATTACTAGCTAGATTTAGTTATCCGGAAGGCAAGTCATCATCTGTACGTGTCTGTATAGTATAATATTTCTGGACATTTCAAATCAATGCTAAATCGGATATGGTTGTACACCAAAATCTATTTAGTCCAGAGTGACAACTCTCAATTTCAAAAATAAAGCTCATATATCAACGTTCTCCATCACTAGCTTCCTTAAAGACAAAATCAACCTCCGCTGCATAGCAGAACTCAGACTAAGTAATATTGTTTTGGTATGTAGTGGCTTTGGCCTTTCAGAGCAAATTACATGCTGTAAGGCTGATCAGTACTAAGAATGTAATGATAAAAACTACTTTCGCACGCCTCTAATACGTCAGGCATGGTGAAAATTTACTTATTTTGGACGGTACAAAATAACCCATTCTTTAGTTCTGGAACTTATATAAAACACTTAGTTGCAACGAAACTAATGTATACTTTTTGGTAATGGTCAACATTGGTGTAAACGTATTTCTATAAATTCAATGTCGTTCTCAGATTAACCTAGTGTGATAAACTTTTGGATCCTAGCGATAATTTGCTCTGTCCAATCTCTACTCTCAGCTTTCATCAGTAGCATATTAAGGTTGCTTAAGTAAATATAAAAACTCAACGTAGAAGTACTTTAATAAAGAACCGGTTGCATATATGGGTCAGAACATGTACAAAGGATGGTATTTTAATTCATTATTGGGCGTGTATAACAAACCTCATATTTTGATATATAAATAAAACGATTATGACATGGAGAGAAAACACTGTTGTGTGTTATTAGGAATCAGTCAGCGTTTATTTTCATTTGTATAGCTCAATTGAATGTAGGTTATCCATCAATTAATCTTATGCTCCTCTTACGCACATTGAGTATCTATTTTACACTCCACGCCTCCACATTCCGCCCCCACATATCATACACACGACACAATATACTACTACCACAGACCAAAATCAAGTAACACAACTATGACTCTAATCGAAATAAATCTGTAAGACACAATCCATATTTTTTTGTGTGAGGGTTAAGAGTCAAACAACCATTAAAACTTTTTTTTCATCATTAAAATCTCTGAAATACCTGACAGTATGCCATATTGTCACTCATAGACAACTTTAGATTATACTCATTGCCATTCAGCTTCGGGAGAGAAAATTATTCTCGTTGCAGTGATTTATTATTTCAGACAAGCTTTTAGACCTCTTATTCGGAGACAACAAAAGATTTACATGAATTATTTTAAGAGTAATTTCTAGGTAAGAGAAAGGTATACTATTGAAATGTACCCCACAAACAGGAATATTATCCGAAGTACCAGGTATAGGGGTTGAGGCTGCTTCACTTGTAAAATATTCTACAGATGATTTTTCGAATGGAGGCGGTAACTAGTTCGCTATACATTATACGCAAGTGCGAATCAAGCATTAACAACAAAATACATCGCAACAATTTTTTGAACAACTGATAGGGGACGAGTTGTATATTCTTAGATTATAACTGAACTCTACCATCCAGTAAATCTGTGTGCTCGCGCATCTCTAAACCAATTTCATCAACAGTCTTGTAAGGGCTTCATGATATATTGCTTACCCACCCAAAATCAAGATTCTTCTACACATAATATACCTTTCTTTGATCTCTGAGATACCCTGGCACTAACATTATATTACACCCTATATCACACTTTGTCAACACTGGCGCAGCCAGAAGCCAGTACTGGCGAGTTTGGTGCCGTAACCACACATCACACTATCACAACTTGAATGGTTATTTCTCACTCCCGTCAACAGCTACCTGATTCTACACGCCAATCGACACTTGGTGATATTTACCATTACATCTTCACGGAATAGACACTTTCTGGAGACCACGGTGCAACAGTTGCTTTTTTGGATTGGAAACAACAATTGTAATTCTGACTACTCAATCATTCTTGCTTCAGAATCCTCAGTATATCAATTTTTGGATCAACAGAGAATGAATTTGGCTCAATGTTTGACCCGACAATGACTTATTCCCCTGTGATCACTGTAGCCTTTGATTGTAATCCGATTCTGGCACTCCATATCTCTGACACCATGGGCTTTTGGTGATCATTTAATGTATTGGGACCAGATTATCTAATAGAGAAGCAATAGTCCAAGACTATATTTCATTGACATTGGTGTTCCTCAAAAACACTTTTTTAAGCTTTCACACATTTAGATTTTTTGGCTTATAATTTCAGAGGTTCGATATCGAGTTTGCATGATACGCAACCTATTAATAGCGTAAACTTGTCAATCTTTTATGCCCATTTAGCCAATCTAAACCAGTGTGTGCGCACGAATAAAACTTAAAAGCATAACTGATGTTCCTTTCATTCGGCTTTCGTTGGTGTATCAGGACGCCAGCATTAATACCATGCATGATGATAATGCTATAGCATTTATTGTCCATTTCCTGAAAGTTCCGAATATTATTTTTGTAGTCCACCATGTGTTCCGCAAAAATCTAACTTGTATATTAATTCACGAAGTTCTGCTCGGGTAGGGTTGCAGCGTGGCCGTCTGATACAATTCTCGTAATGAGCAATATCGTTCATTGTACCTTGGTTACCGCTTGACCTCACTGAGATTATGTGTTAATACTTGCTCCGCTAATGGGAAAGGCTACGACCAAAATTAATGTTTCACTTTTTCCCGTTTTATTTAAACAAATCTAAAAGATAAAAATACGCCTAAAATCTAAAATTGGATAGAGTGTTGCGGAAGGTATTAGATGCTATGTTATGACCAAGACCTAGCTTGCTGCATCCTTTTCATTTTCATATATTAGCACCTGCATCGCTGTTTTGTCTGGCATAGGCAAACATTTAATGTTACATCAAACGTTTAACATTCCACCCGGTATACATGACATTGTTTTGTCAGTCTACAGGCTTTTTTTTGGCTTGATGTTCACAGAGAGAGATTTTCGCTGATACTTTGTAAGATTTAGTCGATAAATAAGTGTTAAACATAGCAAATTATATCCATAAAACAAACTTCTTCAATAAATACGCACTCCGTTTGTAGCAGGACAACAGTCCTCAATCGATTTTATTACTCAGACTAGATACACATGATCTCAAAAGACATAACTTAAACCAAAAATTTTAAATTTGCAGATCTAGTGAAATTTTTAACAACGATAGTAGATCAATATATATGCGGTTTAATAGATTGAGTGTGGATGGAAATAGAATTATCTTTTATTCCATGCTTATGAGCATATGAAAATTTAATGAAATTCGTTAACCGTGATTTAAATGATAATTCTACTCAAGCAAAGCTCTGTCGGTGAGAAATAATCAGAATAATCTCAATAAAACTCATTTTTCATAAAAGATTCACATTATGCCATAAGCATTCATTTAAGATCCTCATTATACATCACATATGTTCACTTATCGTATTATTCTCTGCATGTTTGGCAGACAGCTAATACCATAATTGTAATGCTCCAACACTATCTGAAATTATATATGTCGGGGGTACCATATGCACCATGCACAACTCATTCTTATGTTATTTAGAACGAGACAGGCATGACCTTGAACTGGGTATGATGACAGTGATTGGAAAAAATTGATACTATGCAC
>CAJDSM010024907.1:0-27721 GCA_903981925.1 Ostrea lurida | reverse complement strand
TTAAATGCACAAGACCAACATGACTTACTTTATCTGGTAGATAAATTGCACAAGACCAACATGACTTACTTTATCTGGTAGATAAATTGACACAGACCAACATAACTTACTTTAGCTGGTAGATGCCACTAATGTTCACAGTTTCTTCCTTCCCTGAAACGATGTTAAAGCTCATTTTTAATACAAGGATCAGCTTTTAAATTGTGTTAATTCAACCTATGTGATGACAATTCTGGACTTAATCAAGACAATTGGTCTTCCTTAAACAGAAAATTCAACTCTAATGGAAGGTACAAATATCAAATTAAATATTACTTGTAAAAGATTAATCCGTTCCACCTTACATGCACATCCAATCATGATGAAAGCGATTACATTAAAGGGATATGGTGATTTTTTTTTTCTCATCCCATCTTATTCATTTTTAATATAATCAAAAAAGATATATGAATGATATTTTTCAACTCGGAAATGACTGCATGTTTATCGAAAATTACACTAGTAACTAACTTACATGTATTTTTTGTCCAGGAAGCCAAAAACAAAGGGGACATAATTTAAAGATCATAATTCTTTTCGATTTGAAAATACATGTAAATATAGATAAATGCATAAAATTGTTATTCTTAACAGAAAATGACTTGTACAAAGTCATTGGACTCATTTTGATTTTTTTTTAAAATTAAACAAAATGACCTTTACTATCTCTTCAGTCTTCAAGGAGAGTTGCAATAATCTGTAGTTATTCAAAGCTCAGATTTTACCTGCAATCTTCCCGACTTTAAAACATATCATTTTCAAACTAAAAGCTTGAATTTACAACAGAAAGATTTACAACAGAAATTTCTGAACATTATCAAACAGGGGCGAGTTTTGCCATAACAGCAATTACAAATGAAAGAAAAAGTGAGCAAGCTCACATACCCCACGCTCCCACATTGCTTGAAATGTAGTTTTGGGCAATCAGGTAGGAAATCATAATTGAATATCGGTTATAAATGGATACACATAATTGATTAACTATTAATTATAGTAGGATTTTTTTTCTAAAATAAAGTAAGATCTTTTTATTAAACATACAATAATTTTATCCTTCTTCCATTCAGTGTTTAATTGGTGAAGAGGTCAAAGGGGCATAAATCCTCGAAAAAAAATTGAATCAGAATTTCCTGTGTATATGCGCATCTACACAGTATGTTCTTCATCACTTCAAAGTTTCACGATAATCTGTTCAGCGGTTTCAGAGGAGTTGCGCGACAAACTGTTTCAATAGTATATTTAATTGTGGCCAAATTTCTAAGTTCAAAAGGGGCATAATTCCCCGAAAAGAAATTGAATCGGAATTTCCTGTGTATATGCGCATCTACACAGTATGTTTCTTCATCACTACAAAGTTTCACGATAATCTGTTCAGCGGTTTCAGAGGAGTCGCGCTGACAAACTGTTCAATAGTATATTTAAATGTGGCCAAATTTCTAAGTTCAAAAGGGGCATAATTCCCCGAAAAGAAATTGAATCAGAATTTCTGTGTATATGCGCATCTACACAGTATGTTCTTCATCACTACAAAGTTTCACGATAATCTATTCAGCGGTTTCAGAGGAGTCGCGCTGACAAACTGTTTCAATAGTATATTTAAATGTGGCCAAATTTCTAAGTTCAAAAGGGGATAATTTCCCGAAAAAAAATTGAATCAGAATTTCCTGCATATATGCACATCTACATGGTATGTTCTTCATAACTACAAAGTTTCACGAAATTCTGTTGAGCGGTTTCAGAGGAGTTGCGCTGACAAAAAAAACAGGACTGACGGACTGACTGACGGACTGACAGACGGGTCAAAAACATTATACCCTCCGCAACTCGTTGCGTGGGGTATAATAAAGATATGGATAGTCGATACAAGATATTTACCAAATTTCATGCACTCATTCTGAGCTTAGACAATGAAAACTGCTCACCTGAGGAGATAAATTCTGCGAGTTTCATTTCCAGTACAAATTTGTCGACTTCAAGTGTACTTTGTCGGAGCAGAATTCTAGATTAGCAGTGATGGTTAGGTGTCTAGCAATTGGCTCCACATTCACACAACAGGTGATCTTAGAACAGCTCTGGTCCAGGTTACAGGAAAATGGGCCATTTATATATGGTAAAGATGATGTTGGAGTCACCGGCAGTCTGCAAGCAAAAATTAATCACAGAATAACTTACACTGGACAGTCTGAAAGCATGTATGCAAGGGAGAAAATGCAACGGACCAGACCAGGATTCGAACCCGAGCCCCCTGAATCTCTAGTCAGGTGCTCTACCAACTGAGCTACAGTATCTGACCACTAGAGATCGAACCCGGCTGACCGCTACACTCACATAAATCACCATAGAATAATGTACACTAGGGAGTATGAAAGCATGTATATTATCATATTACAATAAGATACACTGGGCAGTCGATCTGAAAACATGCATTATACAAACATGAATCACGAGAGAATAACTTATACTGAAAACATGTACACGATCTGAAAGCATGCATTATACAAACATGAACCACCAGAGAATAACTTATACTGAAAACATGCATGTACACAATCTGAAAGCATGCATTATACAATATGAATCACCAGAGAATAACTTATAGTTAAACATGTACACACACATGATTATAATGATCCTAGAATAAGTTACTTACAAATGAAAAATACATGTACCAAATTACTTATTATCCTTTACAATTTTCATCAAAGAAAGCAAGGATCCAGACCATTAAAAGAGCTAAATTGAATATGACAATGTTAATAATTAAACACTCCAAAACTGATAAACTAATTAGCACTAAATAAACAGTTTTGGGTGGTTTTTTAAGGTAAAATTTACCATTTGTCCATCCAGATGAAACTGAAAATTTGGTAGATTTGTCACAGGCTTGTGTTTTGTTGTACAAATAACCGAATAGCTCCAACTCCTCCTCGAGGACTGCAATGTTGTACTCGTTCATTTTCGTGACCATCTTTTCTGATTTCCACTGAGCAAATGTAAAGCCTACAACAAACCAATTATTACATGAAACAATTTCCTCAACTTGCTTACAGTTGATGAATTCAAAACAATTTCATTTTCATAATAATTTCATTTATGATAAAAAGAAGGACCTTGAAATATAACTTAATACTGTAAAAGCATGGTTTATATACAGGAATGATCCAATTAATATTTTCAAAATTCAAGAAAATAATCTCTCTTTAAGAACCTTTGATTGGCGTTCCAGAGCAATATCACAGTTTCCTTTTGGTAGAAGTGTATTATTGAGCAACACAATCTCCTGATCACATGCTGCACCACTCTCAAAACAGGCCATGATGTGAGATGGACTCGGAATTGGTTTATTCCTTTTAGATCGGTGACCAAGAATCTACAAAGCAATGTACAACTATGAAAGAATTGCAGGTTCAGATATCTTAGCTATTAATTACCTATTCCAAACATGCGACATGTCATTAAAGATGTCCTATTCTATACAAATCTTTTCAGTTCATAGCTTTGGAAAATATTAAATTCAAAAATATTTCCTCCCTTGAATCCTTCAATGAAAAGCATATTTTCATAAAAATTGTCTATCAAGTATTTTTTCTTAACTTTTGTAAGGATTTAATCTAAATTGAAGCACTTTTCAAGGTATATATTCAAACCCTGCTGTTATCCGACAATTCATCAAATTCCAAGTACATGCACTTTTCTTGTAAAGATCAAAGTTATGACTAGTATTACAGTTCTACAGCATTGGAGTTGTATACTGAGGACAAATAGAGAAAAACAATCATCCCCCTCATCTTTCTGATTTCTGGTAAATAAAAATCATTATGTCGGTTGTCTACTATTGGGCAGAATTAGACAAAACACGTATCAAGGAATAAGAAAGGTCATTTATTCAATAGATAAATGACAAAGTAATGATTCAAATGACAATGGTATATCACAACTAGATATTGGGACAGTAAATAAAAAGGAAGTTCAAATTTGACTAGCAATGACAAAAATGAACAGTATTATGCAATATGACAAAAATACACTAGATCAAGTTTGACTAGGAGCGCAAAGTAGCAAAAAATAAGCAAATGATATGAAAACAAATATGTCCCTGAGACATTGCTGTGACAAACCTATTCAAAAATCTACAGGCAAAAGTGAACAAACAAACATATGTACACAAAAAACACATACAAGATGGGCATCATAGCCACCGTAACCAAGGCAGCAGGAATAATAAGTTTATAACAAAAACCTGGCTTGTTACCGCCCCACACTTATAGCATATACCTAGAGCCCCTGTCTCTAGGAAACTAAGGATGATCTAGGGCCCCTGCTCTTAGGAAACTTAGGATGATCTAGAGCCCCTGTCTCTAGGAAATGTTAGGATGACCTAGAGCCCCTGTCAAAATCGTTAGGATGACCTAGAAGCCCCTGTCTCTAGGAACACGTAGATGACCTAGAGCCTGTCTCTAGGTAATTGAAAATAGGATGACCTAAAGCCCCTGTCTCTAGGAAAATGTGGATGACCTAGAGCCCCTGTTCTTAGGAAACGACAGTCTTGCGATCTGAATTTGCCACTTGTGTACAAAAATCTATTCCAATCTAGGTGCAGCGCTGGAAAAAACCCCCGATAAAAATATAGCTCTGCCGGCATGAGCACTCCGTGTTAGTCAATAAAATAAGAAGTGAACTATGAGAGTATCCCAGTCAAATATATTAAGACCACACATAAACAATTTATATACATATAAATATGATTTATCTTGTTTTCATGCACTCACAATCTTCCAAAAAGTGCCGTCCGTTTATAAAACAAACCCTAAGTCTCAGCTCTCAGTTTGTTTTTTCTCTACAGTGCTTTACTATTGTACTATTAACATGGCAAACATACGCAACTCGATTTTACTTACTTTATGCGAAATACTCCTTCATCCAGAACTTCATTTTGCCAAGACATCAAACTTCAAAGTCATACATACCAACGGATTCACAACAAATTGTCAATTTCCCATAAAACTAATCAGTCCAATTACAACTGTCCACAGAGAGGTGAAAGGTCAGTGGCGGCGGACATCAGCCTCGTTCACATCCATACAGCAGTTAATGCTGGTACAGCTCGCTTGTCATGTGACAAGTCCACAATGATCACGGCAACGCAGAAAGGACTGTTGATGCTGAGCAACTCTAGTTATGTTAAAGATGATATTTCATATAATTATAATGATTTCAGAAACTTATGTTTCCTATTTCATTATTGGGAGCAACAGTAACATTTTAATTCATCTCAAAATTCATAAAACAGTATCAAACAAAATGTGTTGGTTGTGTGAAAACACTGATGCCCCGAATTCAGATGCCAATGAAGGGGCTTTGCCAAAAGGATTATGCATGTGGAATTTGAAAAGTTTATCACTTTACATTCAAATGTTATGGCCCAGTTAAAGTTTTTCCAAAAAGTATGTCCAAAACTCCAACGGTCATAGGTCAGCGAGTCAAAATTTTGGTACCCAGTGTAAAATGGCTTGTCAGAAGAATACACAGTGAAATATGGAAAGACAAGTCCGTCTATCACTTTACCATTCAAAAAGTTTATGGCCAACTGTTAAGAGTCTGAAAAGTAGGTTAAACTTCAAGGCAAATTGTGCTGGTACCAGTAAAATGGGCTTGCCATAAGGATTACACATGATGACATACAAAAAGGTCTTT
Source organism: Ostrea lurida (assembly GCA_903981925.1). Taxonomy (NCBI): domain Eukaryota; kingdom Metazoa; phylum Mollusca; class Bivalvia; order Ostreida; family Ostreidae; genus Ostrea; species Ostrea lurida. The sequence goes on along the minus strand of CAJDSM010024907.1, from coordinate 21,988 downwards.
ATCGATACCATTTCAAAAAATTGTGGCCAATGTTTAAACTTATTTTCCTGGTGGACAAATAGACAAACAAACAGCTAAACAAGACAGACCAAAAACTATATATATATTTGCCCCAAATCAAAGATTCCGGGGGCATAAAAACACATGAATATTTGCAGGGGGTATGATTCTTAATGTCAATTTAATGTTCATTTTGTTCGACGTGACATTTAGTGTTAATTAATAGGAATCTTCCCATATTTTTTTACATCATGGATGTAATTGTAACAGGTGAGGGCTTGTTATATACAAATTTGGATCAACAAACAACTCTAACGTGCATAATAGCACTACATGAAAATGATAAGTTCCATACATAGCGCGTTTGCAGTACTATCAATCTGCTCTACGTTTGTCGACTCACAGCCCTGGCCAGTCCGTTCACGTGTCAAGCTAAACACCTCACACACTAACCAGGTGATAGAGATGCATGATACATTAAAAGAGTTATTTTGCGAATAATAAGACTTATATCATGTAGTGCTATACAGCTACAGTTCTTTGTTGATAAATATTTGGTATATTGTAAAGCCAGTAACAATGTACTAGTCCGATGATGTTAATAATGTATCATTCGCTATTAATTTTTCAAGACAACTCAAAATATACACGTCGTCAGATACAAAATGATCGGACACATCAACAACCACTGTCTCATTCACAAGATCTGGTTGTAATCACGAACTCCCTACTAACTTCGTACACACTTCATAGCCCGCTGTCTATAAATATCTACTCATCTTTTTGGTTATTGCCCCAGAGAATATTAAATTCTCTGATGTGTGGTCACAACTCTGATGATATCAGTTATTATCATCGTTTATGCGATACTTGTTACTTCGCCGAGTTAGAGCTGCATGTGTCTGATTATGTCTCACTTTTGTTCCTACTATGGAGATATAACGGTTTTAGAATTTGCCACAATTTTTTGAAGTTGGTGAGAGTGCGTCACTTAAGACATTTTGATGTCTAATGTGTAAGTTGCCTCTGATGGCGTAAGCCCCATTATTTACTGGTACCAAACAAATTTAGACCTATGGATAAGTTTATAGTCCAATGCCTCCATCAACTTCTCAGCAGTCAAGCTCTACAATCACTTCTCGGCTCGATATACTATTAATGTGAACTGGTAAGTGATTATGACGGACTGTCTCTTGCGATAATTCACATGTGCAGTTATTCATCTTCAACAGTCTGTATCAAGGCCTCTCATCTTTTACTGGTTATCGTCTAAAATTATTCACTCATTGACCTCCTTCCGCATCCTATTGATCCCCGTTCAATTGCCACCTTAAGTTTATGACATACTTCCAGTCCAATTATGTTAATCTTCATTTAACATGGATGGCCACCATACATATTAGCAACAAGTCCACGGTGCCTAAAGCACCTAGACGGTAGTGACGTAAACTTTTCAAAATTCCACATGCATGAATCCTTTTTGGCAAGCCCCCGCACCCCCCTATTTACAATTGCCTATCCCTTCGTCATCTCCTACTAACCCTCAACATGACTTTTTCACCGTGCGTCTGATTGTTTGCTTGTTTCTGCGACGTATTGTGAACGTTCATGTTTTTCGGATTTATCGATGTGATACAATTGCATTTTTCCCCAGGTCTTACGGTCCATATAAAAAAATCCACTCCGTAATCCACAATTGGCCATTCGAGAATGTTCAGGGGAGATCAGATGTTATCACACTAACATACGGGATCATGTTTGTTTTGATAACATTCTTGTGATGGAACTTGATTGCTTGATTAAAATCGTATATACGTGATCTGATCTATACATGAAATATAGGAAACATTAAATTATCTTAAATCATTTATATAAATTATCAATGAAATATCAAATCTTATATCACATAGACAATGCATCAGTTCCTTCAGTTGTCCATACAACTAATGTCCACTTTCTCGTTGCCTGATCAATGATGACTATCACATGACAGGCGATGCCGTGTATATACGCAAGCATTGTAACTGCTCTCATGTAGTGTGGATCGATGAACAGGAGTGTTAAGGTTTAATAATGTGTGATCACCGTCTATTAGACCCAGCTGAGCCTTTTTCAACACTACTACTGTGATCGTTGTAAACTCAATAGTTATTTGTATTATGATGCGACCTTGATCAACATGCTCCCATGATTTGCTTAGATGAGTATCGATCAATGTATCATGTATGACTTTGAGTTTGAGTCTGGCATGAGTTCTGAATGTAAAGGTAGTCAGTGTTACGCACTACAAAGCTAAGTATAGCCATCGACCTCCGTAGGTTGGTGCTATGACCATAGTTCCAATAATAGTACCATAGCTAAACTATTGCACTGTAGATGTCAAAAACAAACTGAGGGAGTCATGAGTTACGTTAGATGTTTGTACGTTGTATACAAATGCGCGACTTCTAGGAAGATTGTGCTAGCTTCTTGCTATTGAAAACAAGATATAACTCAGTATATAAAGATTATTGAGTTTATTATCTCAATCTCGTGTTTATGTTTGGAGCTATGTTCTATATATCTAGCACGGGATTACATCTCATGTAGTTCCATGCACTCTCCATTATAGACATACACGGAGAGTAGCTCACATTCGCGCACAGATGCTATATTTATTATCGCGGGTTTTTCGCACCGCGCATTACTACTCTTTAGATTAGCGATAGAGTTTAGTACAACGGCATAGTGGCAAATAACGTGCTATTGATCCTGCTCAAGTCACCTGTTCGGGCCATTTTGCCTCAGAGCATCTACCCAGTTGGGTCGTGAACATAGGTCATCCACATGAATAATAGATCCGTCTACTCTATAAGTGCGCAATACTCTGACTGTCTCCATTATGATGACAGCTGGCTGTTGTTCAGTCATGCTATATATCATTTCCTAGAAGACAGGGCCTCTAGGTCACCAATACACGTTTGCGCGTTAGATCAGGGACCTCATAAGTCATCCTAACGGTGTTGCCGTCACAGCGACAGCGGAGCTCATACAGGCATGCGGATTCAAGCATACTACTAACTCATGTCGCTTATATGATACAGGGGCTACACTTAGATACACTACTGCTTGACCATGTTTCCAACACTTCACCGACACCCAACTCCACTCTCTCCACACCCCATCAGCGACAGGCTCCAATTTAGTATCATCACATTAAGTTTCCTAGAGTCATGGCTCCGTATGGTATATAATCAAGCGCAAAGTGGCGTCAAAGAGGAATTAAATATATAGATGTGAAGGGCTGTTAACCAAGCCAGGTTTTTGCGGTTATAAAACTTATACTATTCCTGCTAACCTCGTACATTAATCGGACCGCCCTGGTTAATCCGTCATGATGCCCCACTCTTGTCGTCATGTGTTTGGTTTGTGTACATATGTTTTGTTTTGTTCACTTTGCCTCGATAGAAACTTTTTTGTTAAGTAACGCGTTTGTCACAAAATGCACAATAGTATACTCAAGAATGCGACATCAGAGTCTTGTCTTTCACTTATCATATTGACTTCATTTTTTGCTACTCTTCGCGCTCCTAGCTCCCACCTCGACTCTAGTGGGTTATTTTTGTCCATATTGCACTCATTACTGTTCAATTATTTGTCTAGTGCTAGTTAAGAGTTTTAGTAACCATAACCCATAATTAGTGTTAAATTTACGGTGTCGCCAATATCTATTGTGATATACCATTGTCATTTGAATCCTATATACAAATTGTCATGTTATGCGTAGTGATCAAAATGACAACTTTCCTTATTACCATCGACTCACGAATGTCTCTCTGTCTAATTCATAGGTCCAATAGTAGACGGAACCAGGACACATAATGACCTCTTAATTATACCTTAGAAATCAGCATAAAGGATGAAGGCGTGTGTGACTGATTGTGTTTATCTATCATTGATTTGCTTAACCTCAGTGAGTACTCCAATCTCCTAATCCTCTAATGTCGCGACATCGCGTATACTCCACTAGTTCATTTAAGCGTTGATGCTTTACATGCAAGCTACGACATGTACATGTGGTGCATTGAATATGAAAATGTCTTTGGACTACATCCAACGACGACAGGCGTTAATCATATAGGTATACCTGGAAAGTCGTGCTTCAATTAGATCTACAATCGCTTACAAAAGTTTAAGAAAAAAGGTTACTTGACCTATTGCACAGAAGAATTTGTATGAGACAATATGCTTTGACACCCTTTCGAAGCGTAATTTCAAGGGAATGGAAATATTTTGAATTTAATATTTTCCTAAAAGCTATTGAATTGAAAAAGATTTGGTATAGAATAGGACATTTCTTTGAGTGAATCTCGTGCGAAACAATGTTTTGCAATCTTTTACAGAAGTAATTGAATAAGCTAATCGTACTCCTGCAACTAGCAATTGGGCATTACATATCCTTGTGACTTGATACCTATTCCGGTAGATTATGGCCTCTGTCATCTGAATACTAAACAGGCATAAAACCAACTTCAGACAGTCCATCTCCCTTCACAATCATGGCCCTCACCGATTTTACCCTCTACTTCGTCACCTCTCATACAACGGCCCATGCTCTTCAAACTCCCTATGAGTTATTTCAAGAGAGTGGAGCGGTAGCAGCATGTACTGATCAGGCAGTTGATGTTACCCTCAAGGTGAATACTCTTATCACCAAAAGGAAACTTGTGATATTGCTCTGGACGCCAATCAAAGGTTCTAAAGATAGATTATTTTTCTTGAATTTTGAAAATATTTTGAAATTGGATCCATAGATCACAATCTTCCAGTTGACATAAACATGACTATTGTACCAGTATTCCACTAGTCTATATATCTCAAGGTCAGACATGTGCTTATAACCATATATCGGAACTCTACCAAGATCATTTGGTATTTATTTCAATAACTTGTAAATCTGATTAGGGCCACAATGAATATCGTGTTTGAATTCTATCCATGATCTTAATGCAAGTGAGGAAATTAGTTGTCATTTGTAATATATTGTGCTTTGTTACTCAGTGCCCTTTTACTATTGACTCAAGTTCACACACCTACAGACAAATAATCTTACTGGTTACACGAGACAATGTATACGATTGAGATAAACAAAACAATATTTCCATACTCTTCCGAAGGATGTGTAAGTTGGTAGCATTTCGGAGCTTATTCTTGCTAGCAACCAAAACACTAAGCCTGTGACAAATCTACAAATATTCTCAGGTTCATCATGTGAATACGGTGACTATAGAAGTGTCAAATTTTACCTTAGATGATAACCTCATCTCCAAACTTTGTCTCTCTATATATAGTCGCTAAGTATAAGGAATTTCATACAGGGTATTCGCGTAAGTGTTTAATTAAATTATTGACATTAGTCAGTTAATTCTTAACATTTTTACAGTTCTCTTTAATGGTCGTAGGATTTCCTATAGCATTATCCTCTCCATTCGATCCAATTGTTTCAGATGAGGATTAGAATGTAATTAGTAATGTAGCTGTTACGGAATGTACTCTGGCATTTGTAAATTTTATGGTTAACCTTTTCATTTGATTCTAGGACATTATTAGTGAAATCATGACTGTGACTAGTACTCATACGCATTGTGACACTAGCTAAGTCTAATCTACCTGTGTGACCTTCCGCAAATCAATTATATTGTCATACTGCGCAATGACCTTTTTCAAGCGTAATTAGGCTATTACCGCATCAGCCATGCCATGTTTTCATAAGTAGTTAGAAGATTAGATATCCTCTGGCTCGAGCTTGGCTATGTATGGTACTATGCAGTGCGTTGTAGCTGCGTGTACATGTTTGTCTCAGTATACGGAACTTATTCCTCTCGTGATGTTCTATGTTTGTAATTATAGCATGTTATTAGGCAGATACGACTAAGGGCCCAGTGATATACTCCTATTCAGCTTTAATATGTATAAGGTGATAACATGCTTTTGCAGAGGACTCCCTTGAAAGTGTAACATACTGTATTCTATGTGAATTTCATGTGAGCTAGTAGCTGTCAGGCGAGGTTCAGATCTAGCTACAGTTAGGTCATGAATAAACTGTAATGTCAGTAGGATAGAGCACGCTGACTTAGAGATTCAGGAGGGTCTGCCGCGTGGGACTCACGACAATCCTGCGTCTGGTCCAGTTGCATTTTCTTCCTCTTGCCATACTACTGTACTTTAGCGATGACTGTCCAGGTGCTCAAGTATATTACTGATGATAGTAATTTTTTAAGAGCTTGCAGACTGGCCCAGATGGACCATCCACACATACTATCTTTACCATTAATATATTATATCATTGGCTCCCAGTATTCATGTAACCTGTGCACCAGGAGGAGCTGTCATACTAACATACTTCGCTCGCTTGATGTTAGTAACTGTGAGAGATGAGCCTCAATTAGACATAGATCTAGCCCTAAAACCATCATGACCTGAACCACTACAATATAATCTGTACCTCCTTGTCTACGACAAGTCTGAGTAAACACTGTGAAAGTCGCCAAACATTTTGTACTGAAAGTTGCACAGCACTTTCGTCTTCAGCAAATCTTTACTCTCCTCAGAAAGTGCGAGTTGTTCATTAGATCGAACTCGACTCTAGGTAATGTAGTGCATGATAACTATAGTAGAGATCAGTGCTTTGTATCGACACTTAGTTCCATATACTATTTTCAATACCTATTCATCGTCGATGCACGACTATCTGACGCTAGTATATCGACAGAGAGGCGAGATATAATGTTTGATCTCGTCTCTCTAATACCGAGTCAAGATACTCAGTCCAGTCAGCCCTCTAGTTTGGATTATGTGATCAGCGCAACTCCTCTGAAACGCTTCAACAGAATTTTCGTTGAATTACTTGTATTAAGTTATAGAATGTTACATCTGCGTTATGCCACTCGTGCATTATTAACTATGGCACGACGAAAATTCCGATCTCAGATTGTTATTAATTCGCGAATTATTGCCACCTTATTAGACTTAGAAGTTTGAGTGACTCACGCAAGTGTAGATACTTACTGTATAACTCTCAGTTTGTACCTCTCTCGATCTTGTCACTTCTTCTAGTAAACGTTCTAGATTAATAAGATCAATATAACGTGAAACTTTGTAGTGTATGAGAGAAATCGAGTACATTGTGTTCAGACACATGTCCAAGATAACACTCTCAGGAAATTCTGATTCAATCTCTCTTATATATCAAGTGCTACACTAACTAGTATACCTAACCTTCCTCACAACTTGTGAACTTTATGTTTAAATTTGGCCACATTCTACAAGGAAGCTCATTAAAACAATAAGTGGACATTATATTTAAAGATTCATATTTATTTCTCTTCCGATTTGTATAACAGGATACTTGTCAGCAGCTGCACTACTTCTGATAACCGCCTGAACAATATGATATATCGTTTGGAAACTATGCATGTAAGTAGATTGGTGATCATTACATGATAGTTCAAGAGATGACGCAATGTACAGTGATCACGGCAAATGTCGCATTTTACGAATTTCCTTCATATTCGGTTGAATTTATGCCCCTTGAATCTTAAGAAATAGAGCACACATTAAAATTATACTCCATTGTATACACAGTTGTCAGCGCGCATATCCTCTCAAAGGAACCGCATAAAGCAGAATATCTTGAACTGTTGGACAAGTGAATTGAATACATGACTCTCAGTGTGTAAAAGATGTGCGCCTACACAGCTGACAATGATCTTACTAGACTCTAACAAGACCAACAATTACTTACCTTCAGAACTTTCAGAGATTTTATAGCCCTTTGACCATCTTACTCATTTCAACTACAAATATGAACCTCTCAAGTACTGAATGGAAGACTTAGTGGATCAAATTCTCTCATGATAGAGTATGGTAAATACAAGATCCTTACGATATTATTTTAGCGTGAAACAATATATAACTACAAACTCTACGGGGTACTCAGATTAATAGGTTATATTGCAATTATGTGTTCAATCATTATCAAGTACACCGATCTATATCAAATATAATTTCCATCAAACCTGGATTGACCGCTCGAAATGACTAAGCATCTACATTTCCACCACCAATGCGTCGCGAGCGAAGTGCGTTCGGGGTTGAATAGTGAGCTTGCTCTGCACTTTTTCTTTCATTTGTAATTGCTGTTATGGCAAAACTCGCCCCTGTTTGATAATGTTCAGAAATTTCTGTTGAAATCTTTCTGTTGTAAATTCAAGCTTTGTTGTTTGAAATGATATGTTTTAAAGTCGGGAAGATTGCAGGTAAAATCTGAGCTTTGAATTAACACAGATTATTGCAACTCTCCTTGAAGACTGAAGAGATAGTAAAGGTCATTTTGTTTAATTTTTAAAAAAAAAATCCAAAATGAGTCCAAATGACTTGTACAAGTCATGTTCTGTTAAGAATAACAATTTTAGCATTTTATCTATATTTACATGTTATTTTCAAATCGAAAAGAATTTATGTCTTTTAAATTATGTCCCCTTTGTTTTTGGCTTCCTGGACAAAAATACATGTTAAGTTAGTTACTAGTGTAATTTTCGATAAACATGCAGTCATTTCCGAGTTGAAAAATTATCATTCATATATCTTTTTTGATTATATTAAAAATGAATAAGATGGATGAAGAAAAAAAAAATCACCATATCCCTTTAATGTAATCGCTTTCATCATGATTGGAATGTGCATGTAAGGTGGAACGGATTAATCTTTTACAAGTAAATTTAATTTTGATATTTGTACCTTCCATTAGGTTGAATTTTCTGTTTAAGGAAGACCAATTGTCTTGATTAAGTCACGAATTGTCATCACATAGGTTGAATTAACACAATTTAAAAGCTGATCCTTGTATTAAAAATGAGCTTTAACATCGTTTCAGGAAGAAGAAACTGTGAACATTAGTGGCATCTACCAGCTAAAGTAAGTTATGTTGGTCTTGTGCAATTTATCTACCAGATAAAGTAAGTCATGTTGTCTTGTGCAATTTTATCTACCAGATAAAGTAAGTATGTTGGTCTTGTGCAATTTAAAACAACTAGTTATTGAGTTTGCACTGTAGATAGAAATGTTATGTGTGTAAGCAATTTCTTTGATTCAGTTTTATTATGTCCAAATTTTAATGGTTAGTCAGATTTTCTGCTATGCCTTATAAAAGTGGGTTTTTTTCTATATAAAGATTATACATGAGGACCTTCCAGACACCAACATATACTTGGTCAGTCTATCCATCATGGCATGCTTGGGAAGGTATTGCTCCTGTGAGATGTACACAGTGCTATCTAATACCAGGCTTCCAAAGTCTAACTCAGCCTACTGTAACTGGAGAGGGGATATATGGACTCTAGTAAGTAAAAGAATATCTTATCTTATCTAGTCCTTTGAATTTCTGATTTTAGAGGAAATGGAAGATACACATGCAAAATATGAAGGAATTGATCATTCAAAGTGCTCATATAAATGAATAGAATTTTTTGTAAATGAATTGCTCTAGAAGATAATGGTTGGGGGGATCATAATAGGCAGAGAGTAGCAGACTAAACACTTTAGAAAACAAGAAAAAAAAACGATTGTGAACGACAAATATTAAAAATAAAAAAAAATTGAGATTCATATTGTTATGCCTTCTGTTGAATAAGATGGGGCATATTGTTTTGCAACTGTTGGTTGGTCTGTAGACCATGTGTTGTCCGCTCAATATCATTTTACCCTTTTGTTTGATAACAACCAAACTTTGTTGCAGGAGTTGCCCTTTGAGAGTAGATATATCTCTATTGATTTCAGGTCACAAGGTCAAGGTCAAGGTCAAACCACTGGTCATGACCCATGTTGTTGTCTGCTCAATATCTTTTGACCCTTGCTTGATAACAACCAAACTTGGTACAGGGCCTTAGAGAGTACATGATCTCTATTGATTTTCATGTCAAAGCTCTCTAGAGTCAAATTGGCTTGTCCTAACTTCGTGTTGTTGTGTTGTCCACTCAATTTATGACTCCTTTTGTTATTAACAACCAAATTTGGCAGGGGGTTGTAATGAGAAAAGATGGTGATTTTTATTGATTTCAGCGTCACACCGCAGGTCTTAACCCATGTGTTGGTGTTGTCCGCTCCATATCTTTTTGACCCCTTTGCTTGAAACAACCAAACTTGGTATAGGGGTTTGCACCTTTGAGAGTAGATGATTCTAATGATTTCAGGTCACATGGTTCAATGTCAAACCGGTGGTCTTTAACCCCATGTGTTGTGTGCCCAATATTTTTTGACACCTTTGCTTGACAACAACAAAACTTGCACAGAGATTGCCCTTATAGAGTAGAATGATCATTATCGATTTCAGGTTGCATGGCCAAAGGTCAAGGTCAACCGTTTATGCCAATGTCAAACTGTGAAATATTTGTCATATCTGTTGTTTTTTTGGGGTCAAACTCTTTTGCTAGATTGACATCTAATCACGATGAAATGATCTTTTACTGTTATTTGATTAACAGATAGTTTTGCATTGTACCAAGTACAATTTCATAAACCTGAAACAAGAAAAGCCATTTTGGATTTTGCACCAAGGGGGGCATGTGGTTTCTTGAAACATTTCTTGTTTATTTTGAAAATCATGGGGGCACAGGCATCCAATAAAAAACTATTGTATACTGTGTTTAACACGTCTAATAGATTAACATTATTATTACCTTAATTTGATATGCCAATGCATATGAAACTCGTATGTTATACTTTGAAAAGATGATGTCATTTTGTTATAATTTTATGTGCTTCATACATTGTCAGAATTAAGCCCAAGTTAAACTACAATAATTCCAATTTCCTTCATTACGATGGTTTTTATATGGACCGAAACGAGAATTTACACAATCGATAAATCCGAAAACATGACGTTCACAATACGCGCATGAAACAAGCAACATCACGCACGGAACTATTCAATCTTTTAAATCGTTCATACATTGAACAAATTGGAATTATAAAGAATTAAACATTCTTTTCGAAGAATTTTATCGACGTGTACACTCTGGACAATTTACTCACAAACTCAACATAAAAGTGCTTCGCACTTTATTCAGTTTGTGAGTAAAACGTCAGAGTTTACACATCGATAAATTCTTCAAAAAGAATGTTTAATCCTATAATGAACCCAATTATTTTTAGGGTATATGGGTTGCTTTGAAAATTGAAATTACACACATATGCATCATAAAAATCAATGAGTCTTATTGCTAACTTTTTAGTATTATCTGTTGTGTAGGTTTTTCTGTGACGTCCTGGTTGTCCTCCATGAAGTACCAGACACTACTCCATTGACTGGTGTCGCATTAACAGGAATCTGATGGAGCACCTTCCACTAAGCAGGCACAAGGGAGACAACTGTAATAAGTCAGCGGCTCCATATGTTTACCAAGTACTGATGGAATGGAACACTGGTTAGATGTAACATCGGAAGTATTCTATTTGTTACATTGACAACCGAATTTGATATACTGATTATTTGCTCAGTGCTGATGCGGTATTTTTTCAATAGTTTGTCCAAATCCTCCGGAGTTATTGGCCCCTGCCCGCTCTCTGACCTGCCATTACCTAGTTCTTTACAGGGACTGGACTGTTGTGTCTCCAGTAACCAGGCCTTGGTCCAGTAACTTCCAGGATGATACCTAGACATTGAACCGTGAATTCAGAGTCACTGTGGGGTTAGAGAAACAAACTCGGGCTTCACAGAACTCTCAGGGAAAACCATTAAAGGCCTTTCAATCGGTGGGTAAGCTTGTACACTGTTCTGTATTGTTTATATATGTAAATAGCAGGTAAATGAACTAATGATTCTGATTTCTGATAAAACAGAATTCCAAAGAACATTTGGATGGAGGGAGTTGTGAGATTGGAAGTAATAGTAACTATGCCTATCCAATGTGAATATAGAAGAAGTTAGTCTTATTCAGGGGTTGTAATTATAAAAACATAACTTACTGTCCAGGGGCTAGTTAGGTAGTAAATAGATTACTAAGCCAAGAATATTCAAGGATTACTTGCTCTCATGGACTTAGAATAATAACAAAAGACCTGAAATTTTAGATAAAAGCATGTTTTAATGTATTTCATTCTCTCTCTCATCTCTCTTTTAATCCATATGTATTTAAAGGGTTGGGATAATATAGCGTACCTGATTATGAACTTTCGCACATTGTACAAAGTTTCATGTTCATTATCTCTGATGGATTGATCAATAACTGAATATTTAGTTATGTTCAGAATATGCGTCATGTTGAATGGATGATCTGTTGATTTTGCAGAAGTTACCTCTTGAAACCTTAAAATAAGTATTTTCCTATCTGTCATTACGCCGTTCACACATCACTGCAATTTGTATATGTATGCATCATGCATGAATTCAATTTCAACCTAGATCGTACTAGTATTATTGAAAAGTATGTCTGAGGAACCGATATACATAAAATTAGAGTGCTTAGTTATAACAGATTGAGATATTTATTTTCAAGCAATTTATTTGAAAAACCCTGCTGGCATTGCCAACTAAAATTTAGTCAACATCGGAACATTTAGCATTTGCCTTGAAACAAAGCCCATGTGAAATACCCAAATCCAAACGAGTTATGTTTACCAAAATGCTTGCTTACAAGAAAAACATGTAATCTGGATCCAAAACCTTACCAAAACGGTAGGGTTCACATCACCTTGCCATTTTTTAATTACATGAGATTATATATAGTTGAAACTTCGATATCGGTCGAACACTTGATATCTTGAATACCATGGTTAGTTGAACTGATTTGAGGGTCCACCACCTAATCTTCTGAGATTTTACCACTCGATATTCTCAAAATCCACATTTATCTTCGAACATTTTGCTGCGTCTTTTAGTTCGAGTAAACGAGGTTGATCTGTATATAAGGTGTGGTTAATTTAGAAGTAATTTTTAATGTCTTAATTGATTATCACTAGATATCTCATGTGGGTAATATGGTGACTAGAAAACCATAATTAGAGAATTCTCTTCCTAGTCTTCCTGTTCAAGAATTTATTTCATACTGTTAAGATTTTGATTTCCAGGGTTTTCACTTTCATCCTGGAAGATGAGCAAGTCCTTGCCCCCATGAGACACTTTTCAGACATCCTGGTGTCCAAAAATCTCGATGAGTATTATAGGACTAGTGGATACAGAGAACAATCAAAGTGCAACTAGGAAAGCTCTCCGCTTACTGGCCAATCATTAATGGTTGGACTGATAGGTATCAAAACAGTCTAAATATACACAACGATGACATTGAGCTTGTTACATTATCGAGCATTGCATTTGTATTTTCAGTTTAACAATCTATTTTTATGCCATATGAGGATTTATGAGTGTGTAAATTTACATTAGATGGATAGGAATTATGAAAATAGACAATAATGTGCTGCAACTATTTACCTTTAACTGGTACACTTGTGTTATGATATATTCTGTCTAGGAATGTCAGGCTGTCAGGACTGTCCTTTACAAACATGGACAAGAAAACGATACTGCCAGCTTCATCCAGCCGGTACTCTCCATAACATGCTGACTATGTACGGACAACCGAGCTTCAGACCGCCTTCTCATTGGTCCATCAACATCGCTCCTGAATCTAAAGCTGAGTCTAGCACATAGAGGGAGTGGATAGGCAGACTTCTTCATTGATTATACTTTACTTTTTGGTTTGGTATTAACAAAATATTGGTCAAATGTCTATCCTCAGGCTATGTTTAAGAAAATCCAAAACTTTTCCTTGTATGTCAAAAATCTCTATTACTATGCTTAAATAAAAGATTTGTGTTGTGTGTTTTTAGGAAGAAAACAAGTTTCCAACTGGTGGGGTGTGTACAGGGATAAGGTAAAGTTACTGTTTGAAAAATAACATAAGTTTTCATAGATTTTTCAGATACAAGGCCAGGAATTTTGCTTTGAATGATGCGGGTCTGAGCCAAGGTCATATGCAATCAACATTCAATTGTCCTATGCAGCCATATCATTAATAAGTACTTTGACACAAAAAGTTGCTACAGTCCCTGAAACGTTCTCTTTATCCATTTTTCCAGTCGTATCGTGCTTAGCGTGCGGTTTGCGTGCGGTCAGTCATGCGTTCTGCGCTGCAGTCACTGCGTACTGCGTTATAACGTAGACTTGCTATGTAAGTAAAAACGTTTCAGGACTGTAAACTAAGGGCAAGGACATGAAATAAATAAATCATGAAGTCAACCATCTCATTTAGTGAATATAGAAAATATTTGACACAAAAACTTTATGTGAAATACAGGCTGCTTTATGAATGAGAACATGCTCACTCAAGGCTTGTAAGGTGAATGTTCAAGGTCAAATTGAGGATTAACTCTGTCAATGTTGACATGATTGCTATAAAATCTGATGTGGGGTTTGTAAAAGGGACTGTAGGTGGCCGAAACTTGAATATTCTTTGGATTGATCAAATAAATATTGAATAGAAATGAGTTTTATTTTTCAATTTTTATGATATATAAAGACAAGTGAAAATGCTTTGCTGGATCAGTGAAAACACTTAATAGTCACTAGTACAGAGAATTATTGGCTTTGAAAGCTGATTTTGAACTCTGGATTTGAAATGATTTTTGGAATTTGTTACCAAAACATTTGTTTCAGCTACATTCTCTTTGACCTCCTTTTGATTCCCACTACATGTTGAGTGTAAACATCAGTGTGTGCTTTGAATCAATATTACTGTGTGATGACGGAGAGCATACTCGAAGACATGTGCGTCCCAAACCAATGTGTAACTTCAAGACCACTGGCTATGAATTACCAGGTAATATCTAGAGCGACAGTTACACAAGATGCTGGTCAGTTTTACCTATTCTGAATCAGTTTTGGTATACAACTTGCTGCTTAAATCTTACATCAAAATGAGATTTACATTCATTATCAAATTATGCTTGTTTTGAAGGTTTTCATGACTTCCTTGGTTAAGTGAAAGTAGAATTACAGAAATCTCCATACCAGACCAGGGCCTCTCGTTGGATTGTATGAAGGATCTTAGGACTGGCAATGTTCATTGAACGAAATTCTTGTAGTGGAATAGTTCAACTTTCAGCTCTTTGACAAATGGGTGGGTAAAGGTAAACTGTTATTACCTATACAACATAGAGTTCACTGAATTGAATATTATTTGTTAACTCTTTTGAGTTGGCTCGCGTAGCGAGCGTACTCTTGCGTCAGGCGATTTTCGCGGATCTCCCTCTTTCACCGCCTATACTTGTTCTACGGGCAACAGAAATAGGTTGTGCGAGCTTTGTTGGTTGAGTGTATGTAAATTCGTTTTCTGAATAACATGATGGAAATGAAAATATTTTGATATAAGACACATATTATATTGACTGTAAACAGCACAATCATTGGGATATCAGCCCTAGTATCAATACGGGCTATTAGACACATTCGTATGAAGGAATATTACAAGACGTTCCGGTTCCCCGCAGTTCTATTTTGTATTCTCCAAAACCATTTCCAATGTAGGTCACCTAAAGATGGAACAATCTGGTGGCTAATTGAAGGCACTGATTGCTTTAAAAATATTGTCTTACCTAGACATTAAGTTGAAAACCTGCAAAAGTTTCATTTTAATACCGCCAGCTATTTTTGTTTTACAAATTTCCCGGAAGTCAGGTATGCATTGTCAGATTCATGCCCAAGTAAATTCATAACCAGTCAAAAGTTACATAAACATATTGCAGCCTATTTAGAGAACAATTTTTGAATAGTGTGAATCACTCATAAAATTTGTCAATGGTGGATGGAAAATTGAGAAAATTAACAAAAATAAAAAAAAATATTTCTTTTGATATAAGGCAAAATCTTGTCCAGAACAAATGGGCCAAAATCACCAACTTATAAGCCAAAGTTGAAGGTTCATAACTGGGTTTTTAACCTAGAGATGGTCTAATGATCTTGAAAACTATTTCAGATCCCCACCCTCAACCATATATTTTTTTGCATGATTGTGTTGAGGGAACAAGTTTGTTGAATATATGGGAGGGCCTTTAGGGTCTGACTCCCCCCTCTTTTTGTTTTTGTTGAAATTGTCCGATATTTTGGAATATTTGAGATCCCACCCTCAAACCATTATATTCCCTTGTTCTTTTGTTGTTGAGACTAGTTCATTTTGACACTTTGCGAGCCCCTGGGGTCATGGTTGATTTCTCTCTTTTAAAAATGGTAAAATATTTTTTTAAACTATTGAGATCCCACCCTCAAACCATAATATATTTTTTGTTCCTAGTTTATACACATGCGGGGCTCCTTGAGGTCCTGACTGGACCCCGCCCTTCAACATATTATTTTTTGGTGTATTGTATTGAAGGACAATTTTAAAGAGAACACGATAAAGAACCCAGGGATATTTAACATTGGCCCTATCCGATTCATAATTATGTGGTTGTTTGTCTTATTTTTATTATTATGAATGTTCATTTATGTGTATTAGAGATGACAAGAGGTTAGCTTTAGTCCATACATCTGAAATAGTGCATATTTGAAAGTCCCAAAACTTCTGCTCTTCTCTATGGGTGAGCGATGTGGTCCATGAGTCTCTTGTTACATCAGTGCGAGTCGACTCTCAGGCCCTTGAGGCTTTGATTTGATAGAGATTGTTCTATTGAAATTTTGGTTTGATTTATTTAGGCCATGCTTTTGCTCACCAAGAACGCTTAAAAGTGTAGATTATAAAATGGTCAAAGTGGGGAAGATGAAGAAAAATCTTGCTCCTTGAAATTAAATGCTATCTCATTTTAAATAACAAATACAATAACATTATGAATACAGATTGCCCCTGACAATAATGACGGAGGATCTGCCGACAGGCCAGCCTGCTTAACCATTCCCCCCCCCACCTGTACCTCTGTGTACTGCTGTGTTAATGCCCACCATACCGTTCCACAGATCCCTTCTCCGCATTTTATCGACTTTGATCCAGCAACAACAGGTTCCTTGATCGGGCTTGAGAACTTTATCCACACCTTCTCCCTCTATGATATTCTATTTGGTAAGTGGGATATTTTATCATGATTGTATTAAACACATTTCGAATCTATTTTTTATATGCCCCTTGCCACTGATGGTCGGGGCATGTAGGTTTAACCCTTGTCCACTCTTCTGTCCTTCCAGGATGAGCAGTTTTCCAGACTTTTTCTCCCAAACCCCCTAATTTTTTTGTGTAGTGGTTGTATATTATAATGATTGGTTTTTAAAGAGGTAACAGATTTGATTTTCTTCCAGTTCATAATATTTGATGGCGTTGTGCCCCTTTAACATTGAATTACTGTTATTGACCAGTTTTCCGGACTTACTTTCCAAAATACTTCGTCTTCGCAACTTTATTGTCTTAAACCTAGGGGAATTTTTAATGAAACTTGGTACAAAAGAAAGGTCACAATGTGGAGATATGCATATTACAAGGGGATGCTGTTCGATGATTTTTTAAAAGAGTTAGGGCCCTTGACTTTAGGTCTCTCCTATGCCAAATATATATTGTCCTTCGCAACTCCTGGGCTAAACTCTTCGGGGGATTTTTGATGAAACTTGGTATAAAGGAAAGATCACAATGTGTAGATGTGCATATTATAATTGGGAACTGAGTCAATTTTGTATTTAATGGGTGTTACCCCCGATGAAATTTAAGTCTCTGGGTCCATAAAATTGCTGGCATATCATTGTACCAGCTTGGCGGGGCCCTAGTTTTGTAAACAGATTGCCATTTCAGTATTCTTGCGTGTTCACTAAATGCTTTTCAAGGGAGTTGTATTTGATTTGTTACATAGAAATTGACCAGTGACCCTTGAATTGGAAAAAATTACTTGCTTTCAGATTAATTGTAGGGATTTCCTTCATTGGACTTTGACTGTTAGGCAAGGGCTTTCTTGTTGTTACCGACCACAATCTAGTTTTTTTCTAAAGACACTTAGTCTTGTAATGATTGGGGCCTTTCCATAAATTTGTTTGAATTTTGATTGGTTCTTTTATTTTTCTCGTTTTTAGCGCCAGGAGAACTTTACTATCTGAAGAATATTATCAGAATGAGGTAAATGGCACAGGACATTGGACAATCTTACCTGAGTTTTATTAACAAAACACACCAATTAAATGAATTTATTATCATCTTAAATGTGTTGGTTATTGTGATTGTACAGGTATACAGTGTATGATTTGAAAGCAAGAGAGAAAATACCAACTCACCCTGCATATCAAGCCTCTAGCTTGGAAGCCAGTGGGGTCTGTAGATTTGAAAGTATAGTGTTCCAAAATTACCTTCCTACCAAAGAGAGCTCTGTCAGCTGTACCTCTGGGTTCACAAAACTAGTAGTAGAATTTCCTTGTTTTTAAATTGATAGCAAGTGAAAAACTTTAAAGAAAATTTAAATAACTGACTGTCTTAAAAATGGTTAGGGAGAAGGTATTAAATTGTTAGGTGAGATTTTTCTTGATAAGATTTTGATAATTTTGAAATCAACATTTTACAAAGACTTTTCGTTGAACCAGTGGAAGATGGACAAACGGAATAGTTACACTGACGGAAGTGATAGTTTTTACTTCAAGAAGAATTGAAGATTGCTCAGTACCTGAGAATGTATTCATGTTCCAGAGAGTCTGAGATTATATCCCTCAGAGCATTTACTGGAAAGATGGTAAATTTCTTAACATGAATTAAAATGGAATTGATGTAGTGTAACCATTTAGAGGTAGAACTCTATGATGTAATTGGCCTTGGTTTTTCTGTGCTTCAGCACTGCATTTGGTTAGGCCCATGTGCTGCATATGTTCATTTAACAACTACTTTCATATTTTTGTCGGTTTTATTTATGCTTTGATATAAGACTAACGACCTTAACAAAATTTTAATGTTTGATTTACAGATGTTACAATGTTGGTTATATTAGTCTAATGAGTCACATTTAGTGATGTGTATCCCAGTACAACCTCAGACTCTTTACAAGTTTGTTATCTATCTATCTATAAATATCTCAACCCATTGAGCTGCTGGCTCCACAATACATCTTCTATCAATGCTCGATAGCGCTGGCGACTAAATCCACTTAAAATGTGCCATCTCTTGTTGTCACACTAGCCACGAACTTTATAGCGACTTCACATCATAGCTGACCTAGTTTCTCATTCGACGCTGTTTCGACAAATTACCATCACTAGTTTAATCTTAACTCAATACACACTTGCGTGAACTGTAACCTATACCGTGATCCGCCCTAACTCTATAGATGAAGGGTTCAGGTTCAGTGCATCACACATGTTCCACTTGCCTTCAGAAACCAAATCAAACTGCCTCTTGGCCTCTAACTGTACATTGAGTCACCTTTGTATGTTTGACAGTCTGTGTTGTCTAGAAATGTAAAGTCAACTGAATATGATCCTGTAGTTTCAAACATGAGAAGTGGAGATTGAAAAACTTCAGTTTGACATCAGTTTGTTAGACATCAAATGGGGTGAGATTTTCTTGTGTTTTTATGTTTAGAGAATATGAATTTTAAATGTATTGTGTTGTTTTGCTTCAATTGATTTATTCTTGATACTGTCCAATTTATTAGGGCGAGGTGATAAAGGTGGACATGTTATGGAGTAGATGTTATAAGGTAATAAAAAAGTCGCAATTCTTCTCTATTGCTCTCATATTTCTTGAAGCATGAATTTCATTTATAGGAATGAAGCTCAAAATTAGCTTCTTTCAATACAATTCAATTCAGAAAAATTTTTATTTAACGTCTATATATAAACATGCAAGATAATCAGGAATTTCCATGAGGGCGGACGAAATGAACCAATCAAATTGAGTGTTATAAAGTAAAATCATTTCAGGATTAGTTCTTTTCTGGCACTAACTCTTGACTCTTGATGTTTTGCAGTCTGGTGATGCATTAATTTCTAAATGATCACAAGTACCTCTTGACGTATGAACGTCAGCCAATGCTATGAACAGATGACTGTTGATGTTAACCATGTAGTGTTTGAAAACTCCGTCTCATACCAAAAGCTGTCTTGAATGGTCCATGGATTATCAAGTTCAAGGTTCGTCACATGCCCTGGTAATGAATTTAAACAATTTTGTTTTTGTAGATTTTTCCCTCTACAGTAATGTGAAATTTTGTTTGTGTAGGCTTTCCCTCTACAATTGGAAAGCTAAAGAGAGGCCGCTTGACATGAGTTCCAAGTGAATAAAACAAGTTTACATACCTCAGCTGATGGAGGAGCTTTGGTATTGCAGCCTACTCCAAGTACCCAATTGTGTACGATATCGCCTGGCAATTCATTGGGTAAGAATAAAATGGATGGACAACAGGTTAGATTTAACAAGACATTTATCTGCCAGTGACATGTATTAGCAATTGAAATTGTTAGCTCATTCTTTTAAATAACATTCTTTTTCCTTACTAAGAAGTAGAGGCCTGATATACTATAGAGGAGGCTGATGCTCTGTACACAGACTTGAAACATCTAAAGGGGGACTTTCAACGCTTGCTTTAATTTGTTTTGTATTTTGTCCAGCAGGTTGTCAATTGAACATCAGTTACCACCACTTATGATTCCAATGTGAATTGTTGAGCTGTACCGTCCTGCACGGGGTGAGGTGTGTGTGCATGCTTCATTACTGAAGGAAACTATGAAATCTGTTTCGACATCGACCATTGTAGTAGCAGCCTCAGCATACGATTAGAACCAAGTTTACCACAACAAGGGACCCTGGCAGGATTTCAGTGCGGGTAAGATTTGTAGCATACTGTGAATCATTTTAATTTGTGGGCGGCCAATGTTCGTGGTAACCAAATTTTTTGCTGGTTCATGGGGATTAATTTTGTGGGTAATTGATAAATAATGGCGAACAACATAATATTTATAAAGATTAAAAAGGGAAAATAAAACATGTTCGTGTGGACGTAAATTCGTGGGTAAGGGTGACCCACCAAAATCCACAACATTGGTTCCCCTACGAACAATGATGATTCCACAGCATGCATATGTTCGATTCTCATTGAAAACATGTTACATAAAACTGTTGTGCGCATGTCTTGAATTTCCTCAGTCCTTTTTGCGGAAAAAAGGTACTGTGATGTCCATTAAAGATTAAGTTTATAGATTACAATATATGTTTCTCTATTGTTTTTAGGCAAGGGCATACAATTTCAAGCTTTGGAGTTACAGAATCAGGTATGGGAAAATCTTACAATTCATAGATGACATATGCTTTTCTCCCTGTAGCTTTCTCCCAAGTGTAGCAATTTACAAAAACATTTCAGTAGTAATTACCTCCTAGCCAATTCATATTAGGAAATAGTAATGGAATTGTCAGTGTGTGGGTATTGTAGCAGAAGTGATAATAAACTGCGACCCATTTGCACGAAAGTTAGTAAGTTTAACTGCTTGCTCTCAAGAAAAAGCAAAGAGGAAGTTGTTATCCAGTTAACTTCCCCTTTTAGACACTACAGTTAACTTGCTAGCCCAAGTTGAGTCCAGTTTGATGCTCCACTCATCTGGTAGATAAATTGCACAAGACCAACATAACTTACTTTATCTTGGTAGTAAATTGCACAAGACCAACAATAAACTTACTTTAGCTGGTAGATGCCACTAATGTTCACAGTTTCTTCCTTCCCTGAAACGATGTTAAAGCTCATTTTTATACAAGGATCAGCTTTTAAATTGTGTTAATTCAACCTATGTGATGAATTCGTGACTTAATCAAAGATTGGTCTTCCTTAAACAGAAAATTCAACTCTAATGGAAGGTACAAATATCAAATTAAATATTACTTGTAAAAGATTAATCCGTTCCACTTACATGCACATCACTCATGATGAAAGGATTACATTAAAGGGATATGGTGATTTTTTTTTTCTCATCCCATCTTATTCATTTTTAATATAATCAAAAAAGATATATGAA
>CAJDSM010024901.1:756-14747 GCA_903981925.1 Ostrea lurida | reverse complement strand
TCAGTATTGAACCAGTAAATGCTTAGTGATAACGTCCTGCGTAGTTGGTCTCAAAAGCTCAGCGTACAACATCCTTAAGCAATGGTCAATCTTCTAACTCTTGCACGTTCTGCAAATATAGGTATCCCTGTCGACTGATCACACCCGCCACTCCAAAAAATAATTTGTTATTTTTTAAAACAAGGAAGCACCTCGACCGATGTTTGGTCCTTGATTGATATTGTAATACTAAGTATTTTATTTCCGATAGATTATTATTTGCCATTAGAAATGAAGAGTAACAACATGAGTATCGTTGTCTGTTTCATTTACTTCAGATTGTTTGTTCTCTACATATAGGCGTTACATTACTTTATACTACCATTGTAGGTTCATCATTGCTGACTTTAAAGACACCATTAGAACAGTGACCACTCTTGTAAGTTCAAATTCTACGGTCGCTATAATGACCTTGTTTGCGATTACAAAGTATCACTAAGTCATATGTTGACTGATTTGTTTCATACCATTTGTTAGACTGTCATTTTCATACTAGATTTGACGACGGGTAACCCCGTTTACTTTGTTTCGACTACAGGCTCACGGCGGGTGTGACCGGTCAGCAGAGGATGCTTACTCCTCCATGGCACCTGATCCTGCCTTCGCTTTCGTCGAAGGTCCGTGTTGCCCTACACTCGATTTTGTATGTGTTTTTTGGACTATGATTACGTTTCTTACTTTGTTACTTCGCCATTTTATATAGAACACATGGACCCCTGGATACACCAAAGTTGGGATCAAACGCTTAGGATGAAATAAATTAAAAGGCGTGCTGTGATATACAATGTTAGAATTTAAAAAAAATAAAAGTGTTCATAATCTTACTCAAATGTATGCTTGAATACTGAAAATACCTATCATAAACAGCTATTTTCGTAATAATGATACGTAATACACTATAATCTATTTCAAACCATACACTGCGAAATAATCACTGAAATATAGTAACTATTGGTGAAGAAATATTTTTGTCAAATTAACGATGCCTTTACTAGTCATTGAAAATCCAAAACTAATAATAACCCTGTGGTCACCACAATTCTAGGAAGACTTCACTCAGTGCCAAAAGATTTAATGCTAACGCCAATGATTAAGCAAACAAAATAAGTGCTGTGTAAGTGATATTTGACTTTGTTTAAACTATTCGTAAATTAAACTGTTCGTTATCTTTGCCTTTACATGTCAGAGAGATATAAAGATCAAGACTGATGTATATTATGTAACATTCAACAACTTAAAGTCCCGCGGTATTTAAACAGAAAGAGGCTATGCAGAATTATTGATAAAAATCTATATTGATGTCTATTACTTGGGTAACTACCGTTGTGTTACGTGTACTTTTGTATGGCATATCTGTTGCAACAACTGCTGAGTAACCTTCCAATTCAATAGACTAATAGCCCAGGAGCCTGTTTCATCAAAATGTCGCGTAGACTTACGCCCTAAATTTAAGGCTAGTCGAGGGCTTACGCCAATATTAGTCGGCGTATATTTCTGACCAGGGTGTGAAATTTGGGTTAACTTAAGGCCGGTGTAATGTTACGCTCTTTGATTACAACATAAAATTGGTCTTAGATTTTGTGTTAGTCCGGGACTTACGCCTGGCGTAAAGTTACGCTGGGCGTACGACCTTTGATGAAACAGGCTCCTGGACAACCTTGAAAAACGTAAACCGTCAGGAAGAATGATTTGGTTACAAGGACAATGAAAATAATTAAAGAAGTACAAAAAGCAATAAAGGACACTACCAATTAGATTGTCAAATTTCCGGGCCATCCGTCGCTTCTTCAGAACAAACAAAAAAGTTTACATATTATAAAAGTAAAGAAACACAAGAATAGTTATGGAACAAAATGTGTAGGTATGCAAGAGCAAAATAAACATCCAATAGCTATAAATTTTGGACAAATAAAAAATTATAGATGGTAGTAGATTGACCAAAAACGTGAGCAATCAATTTTTTAATTTTCGGGAACACCTGTCACTTCAAAACAAACGGAATGGTTTATATCAATATATTTAAAGACATATATCATAAAAATCACATATTATGTACAAAATTGTCGAAGTAAATTATGTGCTAAACGTGATCATAGTCCAAACAAAAAACATATACAAAATTGAGTGTTGGGCAACACGGACCTCCGACAAAAGTGAAGGCAGGATCAGGTGCCTCACGTGCCTCCGCTGACCGGTCACACCCGCCGTGAGCCCGTAGTCGAAACAAAGTAAACGGTGTTACCCGTCGTCAAATCTAGTACGAAAATGACAGTCTAACAAAGGGTATAAATCAAATCAGTCAACATATGACTTACTGATAATTTGTAATCGCAAACAAGGTCATTATAGCCACCGTCGAAATTGCAAAATGATGACTTTAAACGAGATTTGTTATAACAAATATAAGGTTTGTGCATGGTGTATCACATATTTTGAAAAATCATTGGTCGTCAGCGATGATTAGAAACAAAAATGGTGTAAAGCCAAGGACAATAAAAAAACCCACTATGATTAAAAAAGGACTTTAGATAGTCCTAAACGTAAACGAAAACCCTGCAAAATCTTTGTATGAAGACAATTTTAATGTTTTGTGGTGTCATGTTGCAGGGATGTAACAAATCTCGTTTAAAGTCGTCATTTCGCAAATTCTACAGTCGCTATAATGACCTTGTTTATTGATTTGTTTCATACCCTTTGTTAGACTTCATTTTCCTACTTGATTTGATGATGGATAGTCCAGTTTACGATATTCCGACTAAGGGCTCACAGTGGGTATGCTTGGGTGCAGAAGATGTTTACTCTTCCGTGGCACCCAATCCTGCCTTCGTTTTTGTCGGGGTCCGTGTTGCCCTACACTCTATTTTGTATATTTTTTTTGGATTATGATTACGTTTAACGCGATGTTAACTTTGCCAATTTATATGGAGTTATATTCGTGTATGATGGGTATATGATATCCTCGAAGAAGGCTTGATCACCCACAAGCAGTAATATCAAATCAGGAATATGAATAAGAACATTTATGTGATACCATTCACTGAGTCTATGTTATGCACAATGGCATTCAATAACTCTCTATTGTACAAAATGTCAATCATATTAAATAAGCATCAAACATGCACGTGGCCCACTTTTAAATTTTGTGTTAATCCTGCTGTTCCCTTGCATTCCGTAAAGTTCAAAAACTTTGTACGTAGCGCATAAAAAGACTCCCATTATAATTAACGTGTCCCTGATATTTCAAATATCACATTCAGATGTACAAAAGATCTAGTCCTGAAAGCATGTTTAACAATTAAAGTAGGCCATTTGTAATGGGGTTATTCTTATTAATAAATAGCATACATGCAAGTAGTTTCGTGGAATTATTAAACTTCCTCGTAGAGAGGTTTAAATATGTTGGCAAATTCAGAACTGTTTATGGTAGTTACAGACATTATATTCAAAGAGTTTGCGTTTAAAGGTAGGTGTCAATTTTTTTCTCTAATAGATATATAAAAAGAAAAAGCTTGTGTTCTATACACTGAAATAATACAAACTAATTCATGAATTATATTAATTGCATAAAAAATATGAATTTTATCTTAAAAGCTTAACAACACTGTCTTTTAGGGTTCAAACTTACAACTGTACAGTCCAAGATGGCAATACAAATTTGTGTGTTGGATTAAAATCTACCAATTCACACATTGATTTTAACTGCAAAATCAGCATGTAAAGTAACAACTGACATTTTCTATGACACACGTCAAATACTTTTTGACCTAACGGGGGTTGTATATATGTTGTATCTGCAAAATAAGACCATTAAAACCTCTATAACTTAGGCTTATTTTTACACGCTTGTCTCGATTTCAGAACTGACTGTATGCAAAATATACACCAGCGTATTGAATCATTTGAGAGACATAAGCAAGATACACATGTACAGGTGATTATGGAATAATGGGAATTTGATGAGAAAACTGAAGTCATTTTATTTTTTCAAACAAACATTGGTTGTATGTCATGACCAATTCTGTTCAATAAAATAATTTCATAGTAAACAAATATGGTGTAGTCTTTCATTTTGTTGTTCTGGATGAAAACCAATGTATCATTAGATAGAACATAGTCAATATATCCAGATATTGAGTTGAAGGCCATTGCAAGATAAGTTTTTGTCCAATTAGACGCTTTTAAAGACATTTTGATTCATAATCATAAAAAGCATGCCAGCTAATAAAGAAACATGGTTAAAGCCCCTGGTGATTCTAACGGACTGTTGGAATACGTGAGTCCACCCGCCGTGAGCCCGTAGTCGAAACAAAGTAAACGGGGTTACCCGTCGTCAAATCAAGTACGAAAATGACAGTCTAACAAAGGATATAAAATAAATCAGTCAACATATGACTTAGTGATAATTTGCAAAATGATGACTTTAAACGAGATTCGTTATAACCCTGATATCAACTTAATAATTCTTGTAGAGTAACGTTGTTTTGTGTCTTTGAATAACTGATCATGTGATAGCAATGCTTTCAATGTTCCATTTGTATTGAAGTCGCTGTTTATGGTGTCAAAAATCGTAGTCTCATCTCTAATTTACCATTAGGAACGATAGCAAAAAAATGATCTTAATGCTTATGAGCGATAGATGGTCGAATTGAATATATATCATTGTATAAGTACGGGGGAGTTACAAATAACGATTTGCTTCTTATTTTAGTTTTGAATTCCATCCGGTATGCTTTCTTCGTTTGGAATATGGAATCAAATGGTGATATCCGTGGTTATATTTGGTCGCATTGGTACGTAATTATATTTTTGTGTACAATGTCGTATATCTAAGTGAATTATCATCTTCATTTTTAAATACATAAGGGCATGAATTAAGGCGCTTAACGTCGGCGTATTTTATGACTTGCCTTATAAAAAGTATGCGTTCTGCAGAGTTGCAGATAATTCTAACCTGTATGTAACCAATTGTAATTTGTTTCCAATATCTAAATATTAATATTGATATTCATCGCAAATTACAGGAAAACGTAGAAAAAATGTTTTTTGATATCGATAAATCTATTGTTAACAACTGTACTGCATTCATGGGGAATTTGTAGAAATATCAATGGCAAAAGTATTGGAAAAGTAGATACTAAAAACCATCGATATAAGACGCGTCATCAATATCATCATCATCTGATGTGAATGACGATATTTTAATTGTTCGTGATTTACCTGAACAACAAACAGTAAATATCCAAAAACCTTCATCTGTCTTTTTCAAATTATATAGTATGAAAGAGGAACATAGAGGGGGTTAGAAAAAGATTTTTCCTGAAATAATGTCAATGAATAGGATAGTTCACCGTTAGATCCGTTAGATCCGTGTTGCCCTACACTCGATTTTGTATATGTTTTTTGGATTGTGATTGCGTTTGACACAATGTTAACTTCGCCTTTTTGTATCCATAAATTGGGTTCTCAATGGGGATATGTACTCCTCTTAGGCACCTGATCCCACCTCTGGTGTGTCCAGGGATCCATGTTTGTCCAACATGTATACTTTATATATGACCAATGTTCGTTATATTTGCCTTTTCATAACCAAGAAGCCTGACACCCATCCACATAAGCTGGTCACCTCACACATTCTGAATAGATTTAGTCTGATATTTAGTCTTATATGAAGTCTCAAACTGATTTGGAGGTTCCAACCACCTATTTTTTTAGTGTTTTACCCTCAATATCTTGAATTAATTGATATCTCGAACTTGTTTCTAGGTCTCATCAAGTTCGAGATATCGATGTTTGACTGTATTCTTTTTATTGCTTTTGAATTTCCACTCACTTACAATTCAACCAATACTAGTAATTTTTTTTCGAAATGTGTCACCTACGATGCATCGATATTAGAATCAAAACTTTTCATTCTTAAAAGAGCTCCAGGTTGGATCGTTATCGACCAAAAGTTCATTGTGCAGAAGTGAGTTACAAAAAGTCACCAGTACATATTATTTATTATCCCGGTTTTGCTTATGCTGACCAACGATTTAATAAGAAACCTGTTGAAGACATTTAGTAGTTCATTTATTTTTCAGTTATTTTAACAATTTAATTAACGATTTTGAGATCTTAATATTAATATAATCATTCATTAGTACGAGTGCTGGATTTAAAAATTCCACCAGAGGAAAGGAATTGCAGTCTAGGACGAGCCTTAGACAGCGAATCATGTTCCCAAGGTGGAATTTCTCTATCCTACACGATTATTTTTCTCATATTATACCCACTGTTTAGTGCATCAATTAAAAAGCTTTGAAAAATTAAAACATAATCAATATCATTATTTGAATCTTAATGCAAAAAACTAAGCAGACAAGCAGAAAGAGCATACCCGAAAATGGTTTCAACTGCATGTGAAAACTGAAATAAACTAAAGGCTCTCCGCCGGAAAGATATATTTTATTGAAAAAGGAGACAATATATAAAACATTTTGTTTCACTGTGAGACATGAAACATAGAAAATATATGGACTCACACTCAATGACGTTGCAACAGTGTGAGACAGTAAAATCTAGCATGACTATCTTGCATGGGTAAAATCGGACTCACACAGGTAAAAATCTGAGAATAATCATATTTGTTATCTTCACATTTTCTGGCATTGAAATTGCGTGAATAAATGATAAAAGAACGTTTTTGAGTGTCTTGATAGCTCAATATGGCAATAACGATCGCTCTCATTTGCTAATTTATTTCAGTCTCTGTGGATACCTCTGACCCATGTGACTACGGAAATTATCAAGAGCTTGGAGATCTCCTGAAGCGAAGTCCTTCGTTCACCTTGGACTCGGTCCCTCTCTGTGACCGTTATCTGACGGAGGGGTGGTACAGTGTCCGTAACTACCTTATGCCTACCTCTCCTCCAACACTTGGAAAATGTGGGACTTTGTACCCATTCTGGATGAATGGTAAACGATTTAAATTCTGAAATCGTTGAACACAAATCTTGAACAATACATGCGGCATTACTCTCAAACATGTCATAATATAACAGCGTTTGTTCATAATTGCATTAATTACATGTATTTTCTTTTGTTGGGAAATTAATTTAATAAAGAAAGATTTATGATATAAATCATATACGGTACCAATTTTTATGCACCAGATGCGCATTTCCACAAATTATGTCTCTTCAGTGATGCTCAAACCGAAATGTTGGAAATCCGAAACATTAAAGTAAAGCTTTATAATAGTAATGATGATCCTATACATCACAACCTCACAATCTCGACGCAGTCGATGTCTTTACAAATGCAAATATATTATCTAAAAAGATTATATACAACGAAAAAAAAATACAAATAATGATAATGAAAATATTTGACACTAATTTTGGTGCATCGTTGCAGAGTTAATAAAAACGATACACTGATAGACTAACTTAGAAATATAGAGTATCAAGAGTGTCTTTACTTGAATATATCAAAATTGTTTCGACTACAGGCTCACGGCGGGTGTGACCGGTCAGCAGAGGATGCTTACTCCTCCATGGCATCTGATCCTACTTTCGCTTTTGTCGGAGGTCCGTGTTGCCCTACACTCGATTTTGTATATGTTTTTGGATTATGATGAAGTTTGACACAATGTTAACTTCGCCTTTTTGTATCGACGTATAATGAAAATGATTTATAAGCTTAAGATTTATTCATTCATCGATGAATACAAAACAAATTCTACAAGTTGAATTAATGTTTCTCGTTAACTAGTATTCTTGTCAGAGGATACAATGTTGTCGATATCAATACATCTCGAGTTCAGGGTCACAGCAACATATCAAGGCAAAGATAATGAACAGTGACCAATGATGTAAGTTCTAAATAGAATGCAAAACGAGAGTTGGGCAAACTCGAACCTTGCGCACACAGGACGTGCCTCATGGTGCGTAGGGCGAGGAGTAAGCATCACATGTCGATCGGTAACACACACCGTGAGCCCGTTGTCTTGTTATCCTCATTTGGGAGCTTTTGAATAAATTTTGCATCATAAGAATATGAAAATGATTAATTAATAAAAGTACATAATTCGTGACCATTTATTTTTGTTGGAAAATCTGATATCCTACGGCTAAGTAAAATTATAATAGTGATTAATCCTAAAATGAATACAAAACAAGAGTTCTTTAAACACGGATCCCACACCCCTGGAGGTGAATCAGGCGCCTAGGTCAACTTCCAATGTTTGTGTAGCAATGGTCCTATGGTGTGTGTCTCTCAACCCATCCCATTTGCAAGAGCTAGTTCTGTGCATGATCAGTTAGGTTTTTTTATCGAAGCAGGCTACTTATAAACAAGTTGTTTAATAAATTGATGTTATTGGGTTTTCAACAGTCACGTTTAAAGGGAGCATTTTGCAAATTCTATAGATGTTGTAACGATAAAGTTTGCCAGTACGGAGTGCCATTGGGTCAAATAATAAGTTTCATAGCTATTGTTAAGCCGTTTCTCATACACTGATTTGATTGCGGATTGCTCCGTTTATTTGATTACGACAATGGGCTCACGGTCGGAGCGGCTTGTTGACAGGCAATACTAACTCCTCCTAAGCACTTGATCCCACTTTAGCTGAGTCCAGGGGTCAGTGTGCGTCCATGTCTTGTTTGTATTCTATTTTACTTGCTATTGATCGCTGTTTGTTATCTTTGCTTATATATTTCACATGGATATATCGAACCGCCGAATTATAATATTACAGAAAATATCATTACAGACACACTTTCAGTGGCCGTTGGAGATGAGAAGGAGATTAATATTTGCGGAGTTGGATTTTCGGGATTTTGTCAGAAAACAGTCAACATTAAAGTAAAAAAATGTCAAACATTCCTGGTGTACAAGCTGGTTCCTCTAGATTCCTGCAACTCGGCGTATTGCTTTGGTATATTTTCTTACATTAAAGGAACTGACTCATAATTTGCTCCAAAGTATTTTTTCACTTTTAATTATCAAAATATATTGCCTAATGTGGTTGAAATGTTTCACAAAAGAAAGTAAGGATTATACATTATAATATAACATAAGTTAATTATATAGAATTGATTATTTGTTGTGTAAACAAAGGTAGTACTTCTATGTTACTGTTTACAAACATTGAAAAGATTATCGATCTAAATTTATCATGCATATTGGACTGGAAATATTATCTAGGTGAAATGTGCCATTTTTCATTGACATTTGTGACTGTGCAAAGTTGCGATGCTTTGAATACAAAATTAGCATTTTAATGACTTGTTTGTAAGCATACAAAACTCGATCAACACAAAATCAGGGCTTAATTAAATATGGCTGCTATATTTTGCATTCAGAAGGTCACGTTTTAGTTTTCTACAAGAGATGGGTTATATTTAAATGTTTAACATAATAGAATGATTTTTTAATAAAAGTTATTCATTCCCCTCAATGTGTATGGCATTGCTTTTGTACCTTTACTTACCATTAATTACATGTTTTTCCAATGATAAGATGAAAATTGTCCCTTAGGAAGGTTATGAAACCTCTTTCTACAAAACAAATTTGAAATGTAGAAGAGCGCAATGATGAATATTTCGTAATTTCTTTTTCTTTCAGAAAAAATGGACGAGGACTGTAAGTATGCTACTTCTCTGTATAATGCCATTACATACAGGTTGATCATTTCAGTTCCGATTAATCAATGGGCTATTCCCTACAATACTCTTCCTGCATGTCGCAGAAGTGCCAGCAAATCCAGAAGTACTTTATCATGGTGTGTCGTACACGAAAGATACAAACAGTCCTACCGCCCCAGCTGGATCTATTCAGTGGGATCCTATAGTACAGTTACGGTGTCAATTTGATCCGCTCCCCGACACCTCTTTGTATTACCACGTCCAGTGGTATGTGGACAATACCACAATCAGTAACGACCAAGTTGTTAACTCCTCCTCGCTGACTGAGGCTTTATTTACCACTGGGGATCTATGGAAAGCGGGGAAAAAGATAGGATGTCTGGTAATGTTATATTTAACCAATATAATTCACTGTATGTGTGTCTGTCTGTTCTTAAGTATGCTTATTCTTACTAAACAAACAGAAATCGTGCCTCTGTTTATATATCTGTTTATTCTTATCATCATTTGAATTCTGTCTTTTTTATGTCTTGATATTTCTAACTTGCGCTTAGATAGAATAAATAAAACAACATTATATGGTGTGTCTGTCTACTTGTCTGTCTATTTCTGACAAAAGGTAAACAAATATTTACCCGGCTCTGGCTACCTCTATTTAGCTACAGAAGACATATTACATTTCTGTTTTAATACCAACCAAGTATTATTTCTTTTTTTTAAATTTGTAATCAGTGCATATTTTCTGTGAAATTTTCTTCGATTTATGAATTTTTTTTCGATATCGAAAAACGAATAAAGTGATTGAACCTAAAATGATTTTCAGAAATCAGCGATAAAAACACAGTTTCACATGTTTCGTAACAATTGCTATGTCGTTCTTTAAAATAAGAATTAGACTACAGATTTTTCAGTTTACACGATCAAGATACAGGGCCCATGATGGTTGGGCCGGTCAACAGGGGATGCTCACTCCTACTTAGGCGCGTGATTGCACAATTAGAGTTTAAGAAAAATAAAGGCACTTTTCTTGTGTCTAGGGGTTCACGTTTGCCACAACTTATTTTTGATATTCTTTGTTGGTACTAAGAGTTTGAATTTTATTCGTTATCTTTTTCAATTACATTTATACTTTTTATATGTGACAGCATTTTTCCAGTTTTGCTCCCTTGTACATTTTTTTAATCGTGATTGACAGTAGAATTCGACATTTCATTAATAATTCGAATGTGAAATTCTTGCAGATTCACTGTGTTGTTGGAGCAAAAAAATCTCCCGACAGCACACCCTGCAATTCGACGTCAAGTTCAACGTTTTTTGCTGGAATTGAGGTAAGACGCCATTTAACCATTTCCGAGTGTACAGATTTGTAATCTCATGAAAAATGTTTAAGATGAGATTAATGGCTTTATAATCTTATTGTTCTTAGGTTCTGACACAAACAATTGACGTGGAAAGAAAAGGGGAGGCAACTGTCCGTTTACGTCCGACAATCCCCTATGCTCGGCCATTAATCTTTCCTTTTCCTATAAACCAGGACCATGGGAATCTTCCTATCGCGTTAGATTTTTCTGATGACATTAAAGCAGCCTGTACAGTTAAAGGCGCGGCTAATGGTTGC
The DNA here is from genome assembly GCA_903981925.1 of Ostrea lurida. Lineage (NCBI taxonomy): Eukaryota > Metazoa > Mollusca > Bivalvia > Ostreida > Ostreidae > Ostrea > Ostrea lurida. The sequence continues at coordinate 3,464 of CAJDSM010024901.1, read as the reverse complement.
GAAATCAAAATACCTAGTTTCCCTTACCAGGAAAGACACAAATACGCGGATCGAAATGAATGGCACAAAGAGTACACGATGACCATCTACAATAAAGATGACCTTGGATATAAGATAGATAACAATGTCTTCTGCGTCTGAAAACTAGTGGAAATGACGAAAAGGCAGCATCAGTATTTAATGGTGTCTCTCTGCCTGATATACCGGTAAATAGTAGGGTAAACGTGAACAGGTAAGCTGTAATAGGTACTGAAATGTAATGTTAATTCTGGGTCATTTCCTTACAGATAAACATTGTCGAGAGTAAAACAGAGTGGAAGGGAGAATACTGCTATTCCTTAGCTGATCCGCATATGAGGACGTTTGATTTGTAGTGAGTATTTCTCCCTCGTGTTTGATATACAATGGCGAAGTAACATCTTAAACTGATGAGTGCATTCGATCGTTAGCATACAGAATGTAACAAAACATTAGATTTCTGAAACGTATATACGCTTTGACATACATTTTATGATACATATGAAGCTTATGATTATCTCCCTTGATTTAAAATATGTCTGTAGTACCCCTTGCTTGGCGGAAGAGGCGACCACACCTGACGGTCTTTCAGGTGAAACCGAGGTCCCGAGTCACAAGCAATGATGATGCCTGCATATCAATAAAAGAAATGCTAGATAGGGACGTAAAACAATATCCAACCAACCCTCATGCAAAACTCTTGTTCTTTACTGGTTTTTACCTTAAAATGTACACTTTTAGGCCTTCTCTGTAGAATTATCCGTAGTCCTTGGTTGTCCAAACTTTTAGGTTTACAAAACATTTGAGTTTTTTGTTTGTTCTATTTTGCAGTTCATATGAATGCCAACAGAATGGGTGTACGACTGGAATTACGTACCTGTTATATAGAAACACAGCACATGATCAAGAGGTACCTTAACTAGGTCGAAGAAATAAAAATATGTTCTGTTGTTACTCAATTTTTTATATACCCATCAATGATCCGAGTCTTGATACTGTAAAATTTACAGAGTGTGACGACTTTCCGGATCACCACACTGTGGTTTTCTAATTCTGTATCGCCACTCTCTGAAACTGATGACATCGCAATGCATCAACGCAACATATTTGTGGACTGCGTCATAAATAAATACTGAGTGTACACAGAAATTAATTTCACGGCATATTTGTGGATTTTTTTTAATTATATATTTGGAACACATTTATTTTATAAAGGTCGATTTAATAACATAGGCTAGGGGGTACATAATAAATTCATCATTCCTAAGTACCTTGATCTGGAGAGTTCAAGTCTAGTTGATAGGCGCGGATCATCATATTAAACTCGACGCTTTGCGTCTCGTGTGATCTGTTGATCCACGCCTGTCGTGATCTGACTCTTCGGATCAAGTTACTGTAGTAATTATACATGTGGAATAATTATGACAGTGGGTCATCCAGAAAGTGACACTGGGATATCTTAGAAGTCGTTGCTATATGAGTTCGATCCGTTTTTCATACACTAATTTTGACTACGGATTACTCCGTTTAACTGATCAAGACATTGATTTTACGGTTTAAGTGTTACCGGTCGACAGGGGATGCTTACTCCTATGTATCTGATCTCTACTCTGGTGTGTCCAAGCATCGGTGTTTGCCAAGCTCTTGTTTTGTGTTCTATTTGGGACACTTCGTTATACTTACCTTTTCATCCTTGTGATCCGCGACAGGATATATAGTTGCCTACTTTCCAAACACAAAACATTTACATGAACCAACATCCGCATATCAAACTTTCATGGACTGCTCCAATATGTTAATTTCAAATATCTATTGAAGACTAATTTCCACCACCATACTTATATATAGAATATCGTATTGTATTTTACGGAAATTTATTTCATTTAGGATTAATGTTTGTTATCTTCATCTTTTCAATAACATATTCTATTTTAGGATTTGATATGTGTTAGTTTAATTGACTGATTATAATAATGACAGAAAAAAAAAACAGAAAAGGAAATTGTATTTGACCAAAATACATCTTAAAAGCATTTATAATTCAAACCAATGCTCCAATATGTAAAGTCATATAAAACGAACAGTGATCAATCTTGTAAGTCCCAGTTAGAATGTATTAGACGAAACTGAAGTAGATTCGGTGCTACATTGATATATACATGTCATTCTTTTAGGTACAAGTAAGGCAAATGCATATATCAGACCGCAAGATGCATTTTGTTCGTTTGGCCGCTCGCTCTGGTAAGGACGTCTTTATCTTTGACGCTTGTAATGGCTGTGTGTGACGACAGCTCACTGACCGTGATAAAAGAGTCCGACAAATCCTACAAGGTGAGGGATGCTGTGTTTACATGGTATAAAATTAGCAAAGTTTTTCATTGATACATAAAATATTCTCGTTATTCCAGTATTTACATAACAACGTGAAAAATTCTCATATTTAACAAGTGTTTATTATCTGTTAATAGTTATCATAAAAATGAAAACTGTCACGCCGAATTTGCATACACCATGGCGTAGTTCCAAATAAATCAGTGAAATTTTCCTTCTAAATGCAAAAAAACCTAATCAAAATACGCTTTTTGTTTCAAGATGTTAGGGGATTACAAACGACATATAATTTCAAGCAAGAATTCAAGAAATACAGATATACATGTACATCTTTTGTATTTTGTTTGGGACTTACGAGA
>CAJDSM010024900.1:0-10009 GCA_903981925.1 Ostrea lurida | reverse complement strand
AATAAATAAAGCTTTTAACTTTGATATTACTCTAACTATTTCGGTCTTGAAAATAAAGTGAACAATGAACCTTTTTTGTTCATGTTTTGTTTAGATTTGGACAAGGAAAAAACACATTCGGACAAGTAACGTTTGGTGGCAACTTGTCCCATGGACAAGTGGAAATTTAAGTTAACGTTGAGCCCTACCTTTATTTTCTAACCTGGTCAATATCTGGCTGCTTTATCAGATTATCGGATATATTTCGAGTAGGGAATCACGGCGGGTGTGACCGGTCAGCAGAGGATGCTTACTCTTCCATGGCACCTGATCTTGCCTTCGCTCGTGTTGCCCTACACTCGATTTTTGGATTATGATATGTTTCATATTAACTTCTCCTATTTATATTATCACCGTTGATAATCCCACGACTATAAATAGACACACACAAAACTCCACGATCACTTATTCATCAATGAATTACTCATATAAGGAAATCTAATATGATATCATAGCAATGTTTCTACAGTACGTAAAATCTTTTAGAAATCATTTCTTTTTCCTATCCGACTTATGGAACTTTAAGGCTCTGAAAATTTTCTGACCATACATGTAATTAGACAGAAAAAAAACACCAACACCTTATACTCGATCTACTGTCCTTTTAACACATACATTAAATATAGACATTTTAAGTCATCCTCATTAAAATCACTGGTACATATATAGATGCAGGGGTAGACCTAGAGTAGGCGCACCCATAACATTTTTCGACGATCAGAAAAATAAACAAGATCTGTTGATTTATTGTTCCTTCTATTTAAAAAAAAACAATTTTATTAATTTCACCTCAATAACAGAAAACAATAAAATTGACTACATAAAAGACCTACTTCAAGCCCTATGAAATCTGTCCTGTTGAAATAGATAATGAATATACATGTGGACACGGTGGTTCAAAGGTCATGATTTAATTATCATTTTAAAATTTTATTTCACGTGATCACCTAGCGCCGATTCTCATTGGTTAAAACACCTTTTAAGAATTGAGGTGATTTTTGATCACGTACCTGAACAAAAGGTAATGTATAATGGACATTGTTTTGTTGTTGTAATATAAAATTAAATGATAAAAAATAAATCTTATATTTTTTCGGGTGATATGCAGGTTATCACCGATATTTTAGACGGTAAAACTTTTGACCTTTTTCACTTCCAAAGGGGAGAGGAGGTCCAAACATATTGCGCTGCTTACTAACTTTATTTGCATTATGTGTTAGAAAACTTAAGCACCCTTTTAAAGATATGGAAATAAATAAGTGAAACTATGAAAATAAGGAAATGAAGAAAAAATCTGGAAAATATATAAACAAAATAAGGAAATACGGTATTACGGAAGGTTAGACTTAGTCTATTTTCAACCTTAAATGCAATAGATATATAAAATTTACAAAAAAATTCATTTGGAAAAAATACGGAGCTTTGAATTTAGATAAACATTCGCCAAATACCAGTAAATATTTAATATGAAACATGTACAAATAATTGCAAGAAAATCTTTTCAATATTTTATATTCAATTAATTTTTTTCAAACTTAAAAAAATAATAGAATTTTACACACGTTATAAATTAAAGAAATATGAAACTAAATTGATTCAGAACTTTCATTCTTTACTTTTGCTTCCCAAGTGAATCTAATGAGACTGTGACAAATGTGTTTCAACTTTGCGAGTACAGGCGCTTTAAATTTCATGGAAAATGGATGGAACCACATGTAACTTATTGTGGAGCCTCTAATTGCAGATCTATAAAACTGTGAATGATTGTTGTGACCATTAGATATTGGACAAATGAATGTTTTAAGAACTTTAGCATTTGCAGACCTATGTCAGACTACAGCAAATTTCAGCGTTGGGATTATTTCTTCATGAAATGTTTACCGAATTTTGAAACATTTATACTTATTTATATTTATACATACGATGGATTATGTCTCCAAGAAGAATTGAAAAGAATGAAATTAAGGTAGTAGTCACACCCTACCCCCCCCCCCCTTTTCCCCATGTTCAATTTTCTTCATAATTGGAATAAAATTAATAGTGTGTAATACATGTTCTGCCAAAATTTCAAAGAAATTCAACCAAGCGTTTTTTGTAGGTGCCAGTCAACTCTTCAATTTTCGTTATTTCCGTCAGAAAAAAAAAGCTGTATACTCGATGAATTTTTTAAAAAAAATTAAATGATATTGTTTGATTACACAGGAATAAAATGGTTTTGACAAGGATACATATATCATTGTTTTTAAGTGGAATTGAAACGTTTCAGTACCGTATGATATTTCTGGGGCTGATATTTGAAGAAAGATAGAGTCAAATTTTCGTCTTTCTAGAATATGAAAAATGAACATTACCTCCAGTTACTAAAAAAATGTATCGTTCAATTTTAACAAAAAACTAAAGAATATGAAGTAAATGATCCTGCTTTCATTTACAGAAATTCAAAAAAAATCTAAACCTATTTTTATACAGAGTAATTGCACATATCTATTACCCTACCCCATGCGCAAATATGGCGTCCAGGTTAGCAATTTGGCTGTATGTAACCCCGATATGTTACTTTAAAAATATTAAATGATTTAGACTTTTTATTACGAATAAAGATAGTTTGAAAGGAGACATTATATCATTCTTTTTTTAAAAGTGAAATTGAAACGTTTATAGTGATTTCATGAATTTTGAGGGCTGGATATTTGAGAAAAATAGGTCCAAATTTTGGTGCTTTCAAAAATAACAAAATTGGCACATTACTACAGAAAATAAAAAAAAATGTATTGTTCAATTTTTGGAAAAAAAATGTAAAGGGAATATAAAGTAGTCATCCCGCTTTCATTTATAGAAAAATCAAATAAATCTAACATATTTTTACAGAGTAATTTGCGCATCCCCTACCCTACCCCCCCCCCCCACCCAGCGTAAGTGAGGTCAAATTGGCTCTAATGTAAACATGACATTAAACTCCTGTAAGTTTTACACATGAAATCTACTTAATTTAAAAAAAATATGAATAGACAACTAAATATTTATCAATAAATAATACATATTATACAGAAAATTGACGTAGGTATAATAGAAAATTATAATCGAATTGTATGTGTAGACTTGACTCCACTTAAACAAGGCAAGAGTTAAACCTGCCCAAGCATGGAGATAGTTCTGAACCAGTGGGTATGAGCCACAGTGGACTCGCTTGGAAAAGAAAAGGGGGAAATTCAAAGGCTCCCAGTGTGGGAAATAAAAAAAGAGAGGGCAAAAGCAGTAGGTAACTGTCGATCGCAGGGATAATTTATTTTTAATGTTTGAACCCCCCACCCCTTTTCATTCCAAGAAAAAATTATTATTCAACATATTAGATACATTTTATAATATGAAACAAAATCTATTGATCTTTTTATTATAAATATACGTAAAAAAAAATAATAATGATAAGATAGAATAGAACAATAAAAACAAACAAATAAAAAAAAACCAACACAAAAAACAAATCATTTGTTTTTCAAAATTGAACAAATAAAAAAAATAAATGCACCCCTAGCAGCTTGGTCCAAAACCGAATTCCTTTGAAACTGTTAACATTGACGGTTAAAAAGATACTAGTATTGTTTTGTCACCGAGGTTGTTCCAAGAGGATGATTTGTTCTTAGTGTTACAGAAACTCAAGCTTCTTCAAACTGTGACGTTGCAGACTGGACGTCACAATCAAATTAATGACGTTCAAACAACCCAAAAACCCCACGGCAAAAATTCCGGGTTAGGAAATAGAAGTAAATCAAAATTTGCTTGTTTTATGATTAGTTGTTGTGTGATAAATAGAATTTATACTCGTGCTGATGGCAAATAAAATGGAGCCTTGAAGTCGTATCAATGGTGTGTTAGATAAATAATAATCACCTGAGATGCTTGAATAAATTGTCCATTGTAACAAAAACGCATGGGGGACAAATGGTTATCTCCCTTACCGTGTGAAACTACTGCCTTAAATTTTAATTGTAAGCCATTTTGGTTGGCTAATAGAAACTAATTCTGTTGGTCACTGTGCTCTGAGTATTGTCATTGTGAATACATAATTGTACATGCATTTATAACCTTTTACAAAAAAAACCCCATTTTTTTGCGAAAAAAAATTATTATTTTTTATTCTGTGTGTGGGACAGGTGCGTCGCCTTTCACCTCAGCATTCTTTCTGGGACAAATTTGCAAAACACAATCCAAACAATGTTTCAACCGTTCGTGGATATCGGGTTCTATTCGCAGGACTTTGTTGGACATTCATTGATGATATCACGCACCTCGGAAACGGTCACTGGCTCAAACAATTGTATGAATACCATTACAAACTTTATGTCAGCTCGAAGAACACTCTCCATAGAAGGGAACCTCTCGAAGAACATAGATTATTCTCTATTTCTGAATTTTTCCAATGAAGAATTCACCAAATTTTAGATCAAGATCAAGTTCGATATCATGCACCGGCAAACTGCATCATTGGTTTTCCCCACGAAGATTTATTAGGAGCTTGAATTGTTGTTTCGAGTCGTTGTCCAATTCCTGAATTTTGTTCTTTAGTACTGTGCTTTACAATGTAGCAAGAGTTAAATAATCTGCACTCAGTTCTACCTGAATTATAATTCCTTGTGAAAGAACAGTTGGTTCTTCTCATATCTGTTCAGCCATTCGGACGATCTCTTTTGACAGAATGAGATCGTCTGTTAAACCAAGGAGGTTGGTCGTAAAATGATCTCCTTTTTCTTTTTTCTTCTTTTTTTAATCTACATTTTCTTTAAATTTTTCAACACACATTCATTAACACATATTGTATATACCTACATACATTAAAATTTATATAACACATTTATACATAAGCTATACATAATAATATCATATAACCTGCAAGTTATGAATGGTGATAAGATGATTGAAATATTTCATTTTTAATGAAAGAAGTCCATTTATATGATTTACATAAGTTATAATAGACAATTAGGTATACAATGTATATATGTAATTATAATGGGGGGAAAAGCCAAATCGTAGATAACAGATTGTCTGTGATTAAGCAAAAGGTAAATTACTAGGATTTTTTCGAAGAACATACATAATAACAACCATGCTGCCGTAGAGTCCACACAAACACAAAACTTTAGGAGTCCAAAGGTGACCCTAGGGCAGCTTAGCCGGGAGACCGCCCAGTAGAGGTGGATTTATTTCACAAAATTATATACAATAAATACATTATAGATAAAATGAAAATGAGTGTTGGCCAATTATAGGCAATATTAAGTCTAAGTTATCTACTGGGAAAATCATATTAGTCATATTACATTATTTTTAATAGATTTTCAAAACATTTATATTCATTGATTTGCATTCATCTGCCTTCAATACTGACGAATAAAAACAATTGATTTTTTTAACATGATAACATATTTGAATGTAGTTTCACTTAAAGAATCAAATCTACATAACATTTATATGATTGTATGATCTATAAGCTACATAAGTTATAAGTAAGTTTAAAGATTTTGTTTTATCATTTGTTTCCTGGAAAAAAAAAACCCAACAACAATATGTTTTATTTAACTTCGAAAGACAGATTAAACTGCTTACAATGTTCCATATATTTTTTAACATATGTAAAAGGGCAAAGATACACGAACTGTGATGCAATCTCCGTAAGTCCTAAATATATACCAAAAACAAGAGTTGGGCAATCACGGACCCCTGGGCGCACCAGAGGTGGGATCAGGCCTAGGAGGAGTAAGCATCCCCTGTTCACCGGTCACATCCTCGTGAGCCCATAGTCTTGATCAGGTAAACGGAACATCCGTAGTCAAACAGTGTGTGAAAAAACGGCTATCGAAACAACCTTCCCCTGGCCTTTGTATATTATTTACGTTTCCATTGTTTTTTACCTTTGATATGTTTACAAAGTGTAATGATTAGCCCATATCAATTTAATTCTATTTAGAGTGTATTACTGTAGTTGCCGATTCTCATTGGTTAAAACACCTTTTAAGAATTGAGGTGATTATTTGTGCATGTACTTCAACAATTACTTACAAGTCTTATGAACATTATTTTGTGTTGTATATAAAAATTAATATGATAAGAAATAAATCTTATATTTTCCGGGTGAGTTGTGCACGGTTATCACCGAGATTTTAGAGGTAAACTTTTCATCAAGTGCTTTTGCCCGCATTGATGCAGTTTTACATCCAAAATTTCAAATGAATCTATATTTTTTCGGTGATGCAGATATCACCGAATTTTAAACAGGTAAAACTCACTCAATGCGCGAAAGCGCATTGATTGAAAAGTTTTCCGTCTAAAATCTCAGTGATAACCTGCATATCACCCGATAAAATATAGATTATCTTATCATTTAATTTTATATTACCAACAACAAAACAATGTCCATTAGGCTTGAATTGTTGTTCAGGTACGTGATCGAAAAATCACTCAATTCTTAAACGGTGTTTTAACCAATGAGAATGGGGCCTAGGTGATCACGTGAAATAAAAATTAAATGATACCTGCATCACCTGAAAAAATGAAAGATTCGTTACTTATTTCTTGTGAACATGCTGCTGTTGTTAACGATGCATGCTGAATCGGGATACGCATGTAAATACATTACGACTATTTCAGTGGTTGGAATTCTGACAGAAATGATAATGAAAACAAAAATATCAGAAAACTAAATTTTAGTTTTGAAAAAAAAAATTGAGATATGAAACTGCAGCGCTCACATGGCGTATTTTTGTGAAGCACTGTCGCAATTTCATGAAAGTTTGCTGATGAGAAGTGTGTCATGTGTCATACCCTCATGTAATTTCAAAATTTTATTTTTTAAGAATTGATTTCGTAAAAGAAAATTACTAATCTGAATCAGATTTGTTGAATACAAGATCTTGATTGAAGAAGGGGGGAGGGGGATATGGATGCATCACTAAAAAAAAAAACATTGTGAACTTTATGAACCAAGAAAATACAACATTTTGAATTTGCAAATTAAATTGAGCAAATGACTCGCAGAGTGCTGTGAATTGTTCACTCATATGCATTGTACTGAGATTTATGATGTGTGAGAACACTGACATGAATTGTTCCTCCCTTGTATGCATTTTGCTACTGTAGATTTATGATGCGGGAGATTTCACCCTGTTATGTTCCCAGTCCAAAGCGGTGCGGAAAGAAGAGATGGTTCAGGGGGAGAACCTTTAATTCAGCGTAGACAAGGTCATCGTCTGGAGCATGAGGGGAAAGGTTAACCTGTTACAATTACCTTGTCAGGTAAAGTGAAAGTAGACTCAAGTCAAGTATGGTAGTGTTGTTGTTGTAACTCAGTAAAGAGTATTAGAAAATCTTGTCCAAGGCTGGTGTCATAGGCCAATGTTTAAAATAGTACCATAACGAAGATTTTATTGGTATTTGGATATATATAACATGTGTAATGTATTTTATTGTAAAAGTAAACTCTTATAAACGGTTGTTTTTTTGTTGGTGAATCTGAATATAATATTATATTATTATACAGTAACTTGATCCGAAGATTTGGATCAGTCGAATGGATAGGCATGGATCATCAGATCACATAGACGCGAAAACATTCAATTTGTTTGATCTGATGATCCATGCCTGTTCAATGAGACATGATCCAACTCATCGGATCAACTGTAGTAATGATATATTTATTATATAACCCGCTTTACTGTTCCATTCAAATCCACATTTATTTATAATTAAAGATTATAAATGTATTCCAAATACATAAAAACACAAACTTACAGTGAAATTATTTTTTGTGTATGGAGTTTTTCTGGGGCGGTTGTTATGTCCTCAATAAAACACTGCATCGATGCATTGTGATGTCATCAGTATTCAGAGAGTGTGATTACGGATTCAGAAAACCACAGTGTGGTGATCCAGAAGAATCTTATCGCCCACTGAATTTTACCAGTATCGAGACTTGGAATTATTGATGGCGTATTTAATAATATATTATATATATATATATATAGTATTGATCTTTCTGTATTGGATAAAGTTGCAACAAACTGTCAGTTGTGTGCATTTAATTATTTACAGCAGTACCACAAAATTGAAATTGCTAAATTTGATTATAACATTGAAAATGCTGAATGGAATTCGAAAGAACTTTGTGTGTATTAATTGTGTACAGAATATATGTACCAACTAGCTTATATATACATGTACATGTATGTGTACATCATGTACTAGATATGTGAACATATGAGTGCAACTGTTTTATCATGCTAGGAAAATGTTCATGCAGAAAACAGTGCGCCCCATTTCAGTTAGTATTTTATACCCCCACATTTGCATTGATGAACCTTGGAAACAATATCATTAAATGCACTTCATGACTTGAATGTTGTTTTGTTTAGAACCAATTTTGTTGTTCAGTTGTACTTATAACTCATTTGTTCATTGTAGACTTGCACTTTTGATTTAATGACTCATTTTAGTAACCAGTAGATTTATTTTACTTTCAAGTGTGCTTAAGGGAAAAGTATTGAAAGGTTAATAGACACATTTATAAAAATGAAATTTTGACAATGTTTTTTAATTTGTCTTTGTATTTAACTATTATTTATCTCACCAGTAACCCTCTGGTACCAGCAGTCTGGTGGATGGCCCAAATCTCCAGTCTGACTGGCTTGTACTCTCTTCAAAACCCTTTTCATCTGTAACTTTCACGCTTCCCTATTCATTTGCCATTTTATTTTAATGTTTGTTAGTTATTAAAGTTTATTCTTTGCATCTTGTTTCTCACATTTTACACGTATTTTCGCTTTTTCTGATCAAAATCTATCTGGCCTGCCATTGACAACAGCCGTTTTATGCCCCTCTTCATAGAAAGGAGAGCATATTTATACCTTTGTATATGTTGGTCTGTATGTCAGCTTTTTCCCACATTTTGTGCAACAGATAACAAGAGAATCTTTTACCATACAGATTTCTGACCTGATATGTTAATACACTTTACTGTGTAAATGACCCCTTTTGCATAGCATGAGTACTAGGACACAAAGGTTTGAGTGTATTTTATATGATTTTATACTAAATAGCTGGAGAATACTTTACTTCTCAGATTTGATATGTGATAAGGTGGTACACATTTTCCAGTCAGTCTGTAGGTCAGTGTGTTGTTTAAGGTCAAGGTGACATGATCCCAGTCGTCTGCATGTCAGTGTTTAAGGTCAAGATGACATGATCCCAGTCGTCTGCAGGTCAGTGTTTAAGGTCAAGGTGACATGACCCCAGTCGTCTTGCAGGCCAGTGTGATTTAAGGTCAAGGCTGACATTGACCCCAGTCGGTTTGCAGGTCAGTAGGTCAAGGTGACTACCAGGCGAGACGGATGCTGCATCTCCCATGGCAACGGATGATTGGAGAAGACTTTTACTGGCAGATCTTGACCATGGCTGCATCAAACTGAAGACATAAGATAGGCAGTGACTCATTTTAGCCAAATGCTCGCAGCAATTAATCTTTTGGATGAAACCTTGAAAACCGAGGTTCGACATGGGCAAGATCAACTCTCAATGCTGTGAACCGGAGTACCATCCATACGTCTAAATTTGTTCCACTTCACCCATGGCTGGTGACTTCAAAAAATTCCCACAGTGACCTAAATCAATATTTTAGAACACATTAAACTGATCTATAGAAATCTTTTCACAAAAACAACAAATCTGCAGTTTATCAAAATGTTGTGCATGGATCTTTAAACAGTTGTTTGCAAGAAATCGCAGTTCTACATTCTGTTCCGTACACGCTTCTAGCAATAACATCAGCTATTTTGGGAAATTAGTTATGGCCAACCACTGTACAATTGTTCTTTTATTAACAGGGCCCAAATTAGTAAGATTTAAGGTTACATAGGTGAGCATTGTGGGCCATATTCCTCTTTTTTTTTCTCTCTTTTTGAACATAAAATTTAAAAAATAA
>CAJDSM010024899.1:20817-51284 GCA_903981925.1 Ostrea lurida | reverse complement strand
ATGTGATAATACGTATAGAAGTATATACAAAGTAAAAAAAAAATTTCATAGAACAGGTCAAATCTCCATATCTGTTATTTACAAAGCATTTTACCCATGAACTGTGCCTAACATACTTTAACTATAGATTGTTTGTTTTAACTAGAATGCAGATTTTTCCTTTTCTGGAGAGTTTCAATTTTAACTTTGATATTTGTCCTTCTGTGGGTTTTGGCTTGCTAAAGTTACCCATCTTTTTGAGTTACATAGCTTTAGGAGAGTTTTGAACACAATTCTTATGGACCATGATTTTTTTGTTCATTTAATATCATAAATAATGCAAGAATTGTTCATGTATCTCTTCATATTCTTGGTGCTTTAACAGTAATGACAGTTTTATGTACTTAGAAATCACCCATTGAAAATATGGTGTGATGGCATAAATGCTGTTCATTTCAGGCTGTTTCATTCTCGTACCTTTTTGAATATGCTTTGATCAAAGAAAAATATCTTCATCTTTCACCTTTGCCAAGTTGATATGTACACAAGATTGACTTTCTTTATTTTAAATGGCCATGCTGTTGCACATTGAGCGATTTCAAGGTCAAGGTCACATATTAAGAATTACTGTAGTGCACACTACATATATAAAAACAGTAGACATATATAATCAAAGAAAACTTAAATAGAATACTATACAGATTAGAGCTTAAACACTTGTATAATGGTGACATTTTTCCTAGCGTACAACTTTTAGACTGTACGTGGTGACAAACTTGTGTATGTCATATAGTGTGACGTGTACTGAGAAACATTTTGTGATTTTCTTTGGGATGCCACTTTATGTCATATCCACAGTGTTTAGAAGCTCAGTTGTAATTTTGAGATGCAAGAAAAGCATATTTATTTTCAGAATGATGCTCCAATCATGATGTTCCTTTTGAACTGAAGGTGCATATTCTTACTTTTTTGAAAGGAATGCATAACAGCTGATGTAAATTTTCTAACAGCTGGCCCTGTTGCCCATGTTTTAAATATTTTGTTTTTCTGATTTCTTTAAACAAATAGACGCGGGAGTCAGAGTAACCATGTCTAACAAGCGTAACTTGGTGGTGCCGGTGGTGCTATGGGGGAGGAAGCCGCCTACGCACTGTATTGCTGCTATACTGATGACGCCCGATCAGAAGAATATCATAACGGGATGTAATGACGGACAGATTGCAATTTGGGATGTGCTGACAATTCTCGGGTACTTGATATCTTTGTTGATTATATGGCTGCTAATAAAAAACTTGAAAACTTCTTTGAACAACAAAATGTCGACTTTAGTTTGATAAATTTGCTTAAAAATTGTTTTGAGTATGTACAAAACAAGTTCATCTTATAACATTTTTGTCAAAATATTTCTTTTTTAAATTTGCTTTTCAGCAGAAAATCAAAGAATGAGTGAATTAATCCAAATATATCAGGTCACAGAAAACTGACTATTAAATCAAGCTTACCTGTATTGGAAAATTCTGAAAATCATAATCACGGGTATCGAAGGAAATTGGGTATGAGCAGTGTCTCATGACGAATTTGCCTACTCACATTGCTGAGTGGTAGGTGAGCGTCAGACACCAACGACAAGACCTGTTATCACATTCACAACAATTTTTAGCAATTGGAAAGACATCAATATATTCCTCTAAACATAATCCCATGCTTCGATTATTCATGTTTGGAAATCGAAGATGTGACCAAGAGGATCAATCAATAAAACTGTATCACATGATGAATAACAAAACTGTAGTTAGGGGCAACAGAAAGGTCAACCTGGTGTCATAGTGTGTTGTGGAAGCTTCACCAACAGTTATGGGCTTGTCGAATGGAAATTCCTTGTGTATTGTTAGATGACACATAAAATAATATACCTATTCATCCCTCCTTTTTTCTCATGCAAGAAATAAATTCCACCTCTTGACTTCAATACTTTACTAGTTTCACACAGATCCAAAGAAAGAACACAGCAAAGTGATGCAGCTTTTTTGTTATTTGCAGGCACGGTCTTCATACTTCAGGCTTTGGCTCAATAATATATAAAAGTATGTAGGAAATCACAATTAAAGTAATATTGGCTTGTACATAACTGAATATCATTACTAATAATGCTGTTTGTGCTCTTCTGTTGAGCTACGATTGAAAAAGTATGTACTTTTCCGAATGCTTAAAATCCTACAAACTTGCAAAAAGGAAAAGGATTTTACTATTGTGCACTAAAATGGTAAAGAAATGGTAATTCTATTATGAACTGAACACTATCAAGATGAAAAGGATCATATTAAAATTATTGTTAAAGGGACCTGATTCACAAATTTTTCTCCAAAATTTTGTTCTTCACATTGTTATGATCAAAATATTTTGTCTGCCTGTGTTATAAAATTCAAATTCATACTGGGCAGCATTGAAATGCAAATTAAATTACAAAATTAAAGTGCAAATCATGCATTTTGGTTTGTAAATACAACACCGGTTACAATGTTCATTTGAGGTGGCGTCCTTGTGCAATACCGGGTGGATTGAGACGGATATTTCCCGACTACACATACGAATAAATGCGCAAATTTTCAACGTTTACTCTAACTTATTGGTCTTCTTTTTGCTTTGGAACTGCTTACGCAGATGTTGTGCATGACACACACACCCCCCCCCCCAATGTAGTGTTGTATCCGTGATAAAAAGGCTCCAGTCTTTGTTTAACATACAAAGGGGGTTTTTTTTTTACCGGCCCCCCTAAAGTATCACTCTTATCCTTGCAGATCAAAAGGTCCAAAAATTGGTAATGTAGACTTAAACTAAGTTATAATCTCCAATTTTTTAACATCAAAAATTATCTTTTGATCAAAAACCACGAATCCAGTCCCCTTTAGGACAGCTTTTCCGCAAAATTATGGAAAGAGGGGTTTTCCCCCTATAAGAGGTGGTGATGGATAATTATCTGCTGAAAATAAGCTTCTAGGCTACCTGGCATACTATATATTGCTCAAATTATGGTATAAAACACTTGAATCATAATTGAAACTGCTGTATTTTTCTGTTACATTTATTTTCTTAATGAGTAACGTAATCACATATAGGGTGGTAGTTTCTCTTCAACTATAGCGTTAATTTGGAGTAGCAAAAAAAACAAACAAACAAACATATTACTTGGAAATAAAAAGTACTTTCTGAATTTGGAAATATTAAAGTCACATGTTTTTGTTTTGCTTTAAAATTTTATGTTTGTTGTTTTTTCTTGAATGAAAATGTTTGTTTGTATAAGTTAAAGGGTTTTATTTACAATAGGTGACTTGTGTTTTTCAAAGTTCAAATCTCCATACTTTTATTTACAAAGCATTTTACCCATGAACATGTGCCTAACATACTTTAGCTATAGATTGTCTGTTTTAACTAGAATGCAGATTTTTCCTTTTCTGGAGAGTTTCAATTTTAACTTTGATATTTGTCCTTCTGTGGGTTTTGGCTTGCTAAAGTTACCCGTCTTTTTTGAGTTACATAGCTTTAGGAGAGTTTTGAACACAATTCCATTATGGACCATGATTTTTTTGTTCATTTTAATATCATAAATAATGCAAGAATTGTTCATGTATCTCTTCATATTCTTGGTGCTTTAACAGTAATGACAGTTTGTACGTACTTAGAAATCACCCATTGAAAATATGGTGTGATGGCATAAATGCTGTTCATTTCAGGCTGTTTCATTCTCGTACCTTTTGGAATATGCTTTGATCAAAAGAAAATATCTTCATCTTTCACCTTTGCCAAGTTGATATGTACACAAGATTGACTTTCTTTATTTTAAATGGCCATGCTGTTGCACATTGAGCGATTTCAAGGTCAAGGTCACATATTAAGATTACTGTAGTGCACACTACATATATAAAAACAGTAGACATATATAATCAAAGAAAACTTAAATAGAATACTATACAGATATAGAGCTTAAACACTTGATAATGGTGACATTTTTCCTGCGATACAACTTTTAGACCTGTACGTGGTGACAAACTTGTGATGTCATATAGTGTGAAGTGTACTGAGAAACATTTTGTGATTTTCTTTGGGATGCCACTTTATGTCATATCCACAGTGTTTAGAAGCTCAGTTGTAATTTGAGATGCAGAAAAGCATATTTATTTTCAGAATGATGCTCAATCATGATGTTCCTTTTGAACTGAAGGTGCATATTCTTGACTTTTTTGAAAGGAAATGCATAACAGCTGATGTAAATATTTCTAACAGCTGGCCCTGTTGCCCATGTTTTAAATATTTTGTTTTCTGATTTCTTTAACAAATAGACGCGGGAGTCAGAGTAACCATGTCTACAAGCAGTAACTTGGTGGTGCCGGTGGTGCTATGGGGGAGGAAGCCTCCTACGCACTGTATTGCTGCTATACTGATGACGCCCGATCAGAAGAATATCATAACGGGATGTAATGACGGACAGATTGCAATTTGGGATGTGGCTGACAATTCTCGGGTACTTAAAAACCATAGTCTCATTTGGATACAATGAATTGTGATGTAGACATAATAACACAGTCAACGTTGTTATCCACCTAGTCATAGATAGTTTAAGTACATATACTATAGACTTCTTATATGATATGCATTACTATCTATACTTCGGTTTGGTGAAAATGTGACTCAGGTTTAATTCAGAAGAAGATAGAATTGTGACTTGTTAAATCAATTTGAATATAAATCACTCACAGATGATACAGATTTTGCAGTATTGTCTGTTTTGCTTTGATTTATAGCTAAAATTTAGCTACTTTCCCCAATGAATTACCCCTGTTTTAGATATAGACATTTTCAGTGGCAATTTCCAGTACTAAATGTTCATGATATAGCAACTAATAAGTAGAATTTAAATCTGTGTATTTTGTTTTTATGAATTTCTAGTTCTGAATGTAAGTCATTAAGAGGCTCATTGTTTTCCGTGATGACTGTTTCAGATTTACCCACGTAGCATGCTGTTCGGTCATACTGCTGCTATTAGCTGTCTCGCACTAGGTAGTGAAAAAACTGATACGCCATACATCGTCAGTGCTTCAGAAAATGGGTAAGAATAGGGACGGTTGTGGATTAAAAGAAGATGAATCATTATTTCTTCAGTAATTTTTAAATGTGCAGATAATTATAAAGATAAAATCATTGTCACTGAAAAGTGCAGATTTACAAATCAGAGATAGAACCATTAGTATTTTAAAAATTGGCAAGTTATATAGGTAGATTTAATAAGGATAAATCATAAATTGTTCAGAAATGTTAAAGACAAAGGAAAATTTTCATTTTTTTCAAAATTGTATCATAACATCAGATTGAAAAGATGTATTAGTATCTACTGAGGCTGTAGAGTGTCATAAACAGCTTAGGAGTACGATAAAATAAAGCTTTAAATTTAGTCGGCAAGTATTGATCAACATGGGAAAACATTAGCTCTGTAGAGAGTTTGACTAGTGTGAGCAATCAGTGACCCTCAGTATGAACATTAAGGACTGGGTAACAGGTTCAGGCATAAATTTTAATGTCCATGGGTTGGGTCATCCAGGGATTTGGCATTTTCATTCAATCATCATCATTCACTGTTATTCATCGGTGAAACAACTTTCAAAGTGTGGGCATAGGTCACCAATTTGAAAGTATAATATGAAGCAAGTAACTGCAACATAAGGTTACTAGTATGTATCAGAGAACATTCTTCTATACCCAGTTTTAGTACTTGTATATCCATATACATGGTGTATAGTGATTACTGGTTTCATGTAACATGAACTAGTATTATAGAAGTTGAAGTTTAATATTTACAGAGAGGTGTGTTTATGGGACATCAGTGATGGTAGATGTGTTGAAAATACGAAGATGCCCCACATCCACACCTGTATGCAGGTAAGCTTCATGTCATTAAGCTTGAACTTGTATTTCTGTGTATATATGTATATTTTCTTAGGAATTTTAGACAGAAGCATTATTTCCTTGTTTGATATATATATACACGTACCAATACAGTTTCTGAGTGTCCTTACATTTTAATACATTCATATTACACCTGTTAGACATGATGTACACGGTACCAATACAGTTTCTGAGTGTCCATACATTTTAAAACATTCCTATTACACCTGTAGACAAGTGCTTTTTCAGCTATGATAAAACTTTTTGAAATATGGAGATTGTCAAACTAAAAAAGAAGTGTGTTTACAGGCTNTGATAAAACTTTTTGAAATATGGAGATTGTCGAACTAAAAAAGAAATGTTTACAGGCCTATCACTTTCAAGTGTCTAAAGATGTTCGCTTGGTTTGTAATGGCTACTATCCCGAAATCTTCATCATCAATCCGAACTCGCTGGAGATTCTGTACACTCTGACATCTAAAGTCNATGTTCGCTTGGTTTGTAATGGCTACTATCCTGAAATCTTCATCATCAATCCAAACTCGCTGGAGATTCTGTACACTCTGACGTCTAAAGTTGCCCCGGACTGGATCAGCGCGTGCTGTATTCTCCATCCTGTCACCAAAGATGGACGGTCAATTTGCCAAGGTAAATTGTAGTTGTCAGATACATTACCAAAATTCATGTGTCTGAGGGGTTTTGGGGCTAGGGTGATGATTTGTTTCTTCAGAAAAAAATCTTCTTCGAATCTTGAGCACCAAACAAACAAACTTGGTACGCAGTGATGATAAGGAGTGAAGTGGGTGTGGCGTTTTAGTACGAGGGTAAGGCACAGTGGCACATATAGTGAAAGTATATTATTTCTCTGAAATATTCTGGACTGTTGGACATCAAACAACCAAATTGAGTACATAGTAATAATGATTAGTAAAGCCTCAATATAAATTGTGAAATTCATGACCCCTTGGGTCGGGGATTATGGTGGTTGGGCAGAGTTCATAGTGGAATGCATTGTTTCTTTTTAATTCTTATGCCAGAAAAAACGAGAAGGGAATTCTCTACCATTCATGCCCCTCGGGTCAGGGTCTCAGGGACTATGATTTTAGTGTTGAGCTCTATAGTTGTTTACATCAAACATCTGAACTGAACATGTAGCATAGAGATGTGGACCACAAAGTTGGGAAAGGTTCAGGCTTCAGAAATAAAAAAAAATTTCTGATGCAAAGTCAGAAACAGTCAGAACCGTATACCAAAATAAAAATATTCTGATCCCAAGGTCAAGAATTCTGACTCGAGGATATGGCTATACAGATTATATAGTGATAGGAAAATCATTGATGCTTTTGAAAGAAATCTTCTTTACTTCTTAATTTAGTCAAAGAAATAGGCACTACTGCAAACAAGATTTAATATTATAGAGGAATAAACATGCCTATTCATTTTCTGTCGCTCCTGCACACTTTGCATCAAGACAACAAAATGTAGTATTAAAAGAAACATCAGAAGTTCATATTTGATACAAAGATGGCTTTATACATGACTTGATTTTCTTCTTGTCTGTTGTAGATGATGTTGTGGTAGCCATTTCTAATTCTGGAGCTGTCAAAGTATGGACCCTTACTGGAAATGAAATCATGGTAAGTATAGAAAGAACTAGGGACATTGTTTACCCTTAAATCATGGTGGGTACTGAAAGAATTAATATACGGACATTGTTTATCCTTAAATCATGGTAAATACAGAAAGAATTAATATAGGGACATTGTTTATCCTTAAATACAGAAAGAATTAAGTTTTAACGATATTCATGTGCTTTATGTTTATAACTGGGGAAATGATTATATCTCTTACAAATGGTAAATTGTAATTTTCCTTTCAGACACAGCCTGTTTATGAAAACGAATCCAAGCAGATCCGCTGTCTGAATGCCCAGACCTTGACTTGTTGTTCGTACAATCAGAGGACTGTTCTCATAGTCTGCTCAAAGTACTGGCAGGTCAGTCACTTTTATCATTCCAAAGTTCAGGATGAATAATTACATCATGGTGATTTTTTGAATGGAAGTACAACACTGTTGCAAACATATTTTTAGCATTTACCAAGTCTCCTCTTCTTTCTTATACTCTTACTCTGTCTTTCTTATATTCAAAATCTCCCATATATTTAGATGCTTTTTTCTTTTTGTATATATTGAACTACTATATATCTGATATATGTGAACAGAAAAATAAAAAATTATAAAAAAAAAAAAAAAGTCTCCTCTCGCTGTTGATATACAATCCACTGGTTTGAATATCTCATAATCTGTCATTTGTATATATTTACGTTTCCATTGTTTTTACCTTTGATATGTTTACAAAGTGTAATGATAGCCATATCATTTAATTCTATTTTAAGTGATTGCTTAGTGCCGATTCTCATTGGTTAAAACACCTTTTAAGAATTGAGGTGATTATTTGATCATGTACTTCAACAATACTTAAAGTCTTATGGAACATTTATTTTGTTGTTGATATGAAGAATAAGGGATGAATAAAGAATAAATCTATATTTTCCGGCGTGCGTGCAGTTGTCACCGAGTTTAGACGGTAAAACTAGGTTCATCAATGTTCTTTGCGCATTGATGCAGTTTTTACCATCCAAATTCAAATGGAATCTCTATATTTTTTTCGGGTGATTGCAATAATACCGAGATTTTAAAACGGTAAAAACTCATCGAATTCGCGAAAAGCGCCATTGATCAAAAGTGTTTACCGTTCTAAAAATCTCGTTGATTAACCTGCATCATCACCCGAAAAAATATAAGATTCATGTCTTATCATTTAATCTTTATAATTACAAAACAATGTCCATTAGGCTTGAATTGTTGTTCAGGTACGTGATCGAAAAATCACCTCAATTCTTAAACGGTGTTTTAACCAATGAGAATCGGCGCTAGGTGATCACGTGAAATAAAATTAAATGATACCTGCATCACCTGAAAAAATGAAAGATTCGTTACTTATTTCCTTGTGAACATGCTGCTGTTGTTAACGATGCATGTCTGAATCGGGATACGCATGTAAATACATTACGACTATTTCAGTGGCTTGGAATTCTGACAGAAATGATAATGAAACAAAAATATCAGAACTAAATTTTATTTTTGAAAAAAAAATTGAGGATATGAACTGCAGCGCTTCACACTGGCGTATTTTTGTGAAGCACTGTCGCAATTCATGAAGTTTGCTGATGAGAAGTGTCATGTTTCATACCCTCATGTAATTTCAAATTTTATTTTTTAAGAAATTGATTTCGTAAGAAAATACTAATCTGAATCAGATTTTGTTGAATACAGATCTTGATTGAAGAAGGGGGGAGGGGGGATATGATGTCACACTAAAAAAAAAAACAGTTGTGAACTTTATGAACCAAGAAATACACATTTTGAATTGCAAATTAAATTGAGCACAATGACTCGCAGAGTGCTGTGAATTGTTTCACTCATATGCATTTTGTACTGTAGATTTATGATGTGAGACACTGACATGAATTGTCTCCCTTGTATGCATTTTGTACTGTAGATTTATGATGCGGGAGATTTCACCCTGTTATGTTCCGAGTCCAATCGGTGCGGAGAGAGATGGTCAGGGGGAGACTTTATCAGCGTAGACAAGGTCATCGTCTGGAGCAACGAGGGGAAAGGTTACCTGTACAAATTACCTGTCAGGTAAAGTGAAAGTAGACTCAAGTCAAGTATGGGTAGTGTTGTGTAACTCAGTAAAGAGTATTAGAAATCTGCTCCAAGGTGTGTCAATATGCTCAATGTTTAAAATAGTACCATTAACGAAGATTTTATTTGGTATTTGGATATATATACATGTGTAATGTATTTTATTGTAAAGTAAACTCTATAAACGTGTTTTTTTTTGTGGTGATATCTGATATATATATATTATTACTACAGTAACTTGATCCGAAGATTTGGATCATGTCGAATGGATAGGCATGGATCATCAGATCACATGAAGACGTGAACAATCAAGTTTGATCGATGATCCACGCCTGTCAATGAACATGATCCAACTCTTCGGATCAACTGTAGTATGATATATTTATTTATATACCGCTTATGTTCATTCAAATCCACATTTAAAAGATTATAAATGTATTCCAAATACATAAAACACAAACTTACTGTAACAGTGAAATTTATTTTTGTGTATGGAGTTTTGTTTCTGGGCGGTCATTATTTCCACAAAAAAACATTGCATCGATGCACTTGTGATGTCATCAGTTTCAGAGAGTGGTGATTCAGAGAGTGGTGATACGGATTCAGAAAACACAGTGTGGTGATCCAGAAAATCTATTAGCACTGAATTTTACAGTATCGAGACTGAATTATAATTGGGGTATTTATAAATATAATATATTATAGTGTATGATCTTTCATATTGGATAAAAGTTTGTAACAAAACTGTCAGTGTGTGCATTTAATTATTTACAGCAGTCCCCACAAAAATTGAAATGCTAAATTTTGATATAACATTGAAATGCTGAATGGAATTCGAAAGAAACTTGTGTGTATTAATTGTGTACAGAATATTGTACCACTATCTATATATACATGTACATGTATGTGTACATCATGTACTAGGATATGTGATCATATGAGTACAACTGTTTTATCATGCTAGGAAAATTCATGCAGAATAACAGTGCCCATTTCAGTTTAGTATTTTATACCCCCACATTTTGCATTGATAAACCTGGAAACAAATATCATTAAATGCACTTCATGACTTGAATGTTGTTTTGTTTAGAACCATATTTTGTTGTTCAGTGTACTTATACTCATTTGTCATTGTAGACTTGCACTTTGATTTAATTACTCATTTTAGTAACCAGTAGATTTATTTTCACTTTCAAGTTTGCTTAAGGGAAAAGTATTGGAAAGGTAACAGACACATTTTTTAAAAATGAAATTTTGACAATGTTTTAATTTGTCTTTGTAATTTGACTATTATAATCCTCACAGTAACCCTCTGATACCAGTCAGTCTGGGGTGGATGGGACCTCAAACTCCAGTCTGACTGGCTTGTATCATTCTTCAAAACCTTTCATCTTGTAATCTTTCACGCTTCCTATTCATGCCATTTTATTTTTAATGTTGTTAGTATTAAATGTTTTATTTCTTGCATCTGTTTTCTCCATTTTACACGTATTTCAGCTTTTCTGATCAAAATCTATCTGCCTGCCATTGACAACAGCCGTTTTATGCCCCTCTTCATCGAAAGGAGGAGCATATTTATACCCTTGTATGTGTTGGTCTGTATGTCAGTTTTTTCCCACATTTTGTGCAACAGATAACAAGTAACATAGAGAATCTTTTACCATAACAGATTTCTGACCGTGATATTTAATACACTTCTGTGTAAATGACCCCTTTTGCATAGCAGTACTGGACCACATAGGTTTGAGTGTATTTTATATGCTTTTATACTAAATAGCTGGAGAATACTTTACTTCTCAGATTTGATATGTGATAAGGTAGTACACATTTTCCAGTCGGTCTGCAGGTCAGTGTGTTTAAGGTCAAGGTGACATGACCCCAGTCATCTGCAGGTCAGTGTGTTTAAGGTCAAGGTGACATGACCCCAGTCATCTGCAGGTCAGTGTGTTTAAGGTCAAGGTGACATGACCCCAGTCATCTGCAGGTCAGTGTGTTTAAGGTCAAGGTGACATGACCCCAGTCATCTGCAGGTCAGTGTGTTTAAGGTCAAGGTGACATGACCCCAGTTGTCTGCAGGTCAGTATGTTTAAGGTCAAGGTAACATGATCCCAGTCGGTTTGCAGGTCAGTGTGTTGTTTAAGGTCAAGATGACATGACCCCAGTTGTCTGCAGGTCAGTATGTTTAAGGTCAAGGTAACATGATCCCAGTCGGCTTGCAGGTCAGTGTGTTGTTTAAGGTCAAGATGACATGACCCCAGTTGTCTGCAGGTCAGTATGTTTAAGGTCAAGGTAACATGATCCCAGTCGGCTTGCAGGTCAGTGTGTTGTTTAAGGTCAAGATGACATGACCCCAGTTGTCTGCAGGTCAGTATGTTTAAGGTCAAGGTAACATGATCCCAGTCGGCTTGCAGGTCAGTGTGTTGTTTAAGGTCAAGATGACATGACCCCAGTTGTCTGCAGGTCAGTATGTTTAAGGTCAAGGTGACATGCCCCCAGTCGTCTGCAGGTCAGTGTGTTTAAGGTCAAGGTGACTACCAGGCCAGACAGGTGCTGCATCTCCCACGGCAACGGATGATTGGAGAAGGCTTTTACTGGCAGATCTTGACCATGGCTGCATCAAACTGAAGACGTAAGATAGGCAGTGACTCATTCTTAGCCAAATGCTCGCAGCAATTAAAATTGAAAAGTTATGAGTCTTTTGGATGAAACCTTGAAAACCAAGGTTCCTTGTCACCACAGACATGGGCAAGGTAAACTCTCAATGCTGTGATCCGGAGTACCATCCATACGTCTAAAAATTCCCACAGTGACCTAAAACAAATCAATATTTTAGAACACATTAAACTGATCTGTAGAAATCTTTTCACAAAAACAACAAATCTGCAGTTCATCAAAATGTTGTGCATGGATCTTTAAACAGTTGTTTGCAAGAAATCTCAGTTCTACATTCTGTTCCGTACACGCTTCTAGCAAGAACATAAGTCATTTTGGGAAAATAATTATGGCCAACTACTGTACAATTGTTCATTCAATAACAGGGCCCAAATTAGTAAGATTAAGGTACACTAGATGAGCATCTGTGGGCCAATTAGTCCTCTCTTTTTGAACATAAAATTTAAAAAATAAGTTGGATATGGCCTGTTATGATAACAATTTGAACATTTACAACTGAGTCTCTTCTGTTTTATGTACTGAGTCTTTAGCTAGAGCTATTGTACAGCTATTAAGACTTATAATGAATGTACCTCTACTTAGGACTAGACTGAAATTTGTGCATTGTTCTGGCTGGGGAGATGGGTGATGATGCTCGCGCTATTTGTGATGATGCTCGCGCTATTTGTGATGATGTTG
This sequence comes from Ostrea lurida, assembly GCA_903981925.1. NCBI lineage: Eukaryota > Metazoa > Mollusca > Bivalvia > Ostreida > Ostreidae > Ostrea > Ostrea lurida. Next base: position 38,305 of record CAJDSM010024899.1, on the reverse strand, counting down.
ACGTTCAATGTGAAGGCGTACATGGCAGATGTTGAGCGTGTTTTGTCTTTATGTTGCTTGCTTGTTGTTCTGTATTGGTCTGCTTTTTTAGTAAGCGGATAATACTTTTGATATTTTTACGTCTTTCAAAGATGATTATGTGTGAACAGTTATCAAATTTTTTAAGGAAATACAAATAAAAGTTACCATTTAGAGGTAATAAAAGCCTAAACAAGAATAGCAACTAGCGACTTGGATTTGATAATTTAATGATGAAATGTTTGATTGTACATATAAATTCCAATAATTGTACATACAAATCCGTGTCAGATAATTGCATATCAATCTCTTTGCAGTGCGAACCCTGAGAGCGTTGAATACCGGAAGCCCTCCCACCAGACCTCACCACACGCGTACTACATCCTGGACATGTTTTCTGAGTCTGTAAGTAGCCATTGCTATTGCTGACATTGAAATATAGCACGATCTTAATGTTCTTTCATGGACTATAGTACAATACTTTGGTGTACAAGATTAGCACGATCTTAATGTTCTTTCATGGTCCATAGTACGATACTTTGGTGTACAAGATTAGCATGATCTTATGTTCTTTCATGGTACAATACTTTGGTTAGGACTTTCATTTCATTTTATACTGTAAAGGGCTTCAATTTCGTGGGGCTAAAATTTCGCAATTTTTCTCTTTCGGTATTTCGTGATGGTTTAAATTTTGTGGAAAGTAAAGAGACTTGATTTGAATCATACATTCAAATACATTGAACAGCATTTTGCGATTGTTTTATTTTCACGATTGATAATGTAATCACGAACATAATGAAAATAAAACCCACGCAAATATCTCCCCCTTTACAGTAAACTAGAGAATCATTTGAACCTCACATGTAAACATGATTTCTCCCCCTGTTAATGATGCCTCTGTTTTATTGCAGTCGATGGCATGTGCCCCAGCCATGACATTCCATTCATCGGTTAAGAGTGATCCGCCCGACTCGATCTTCTCTGCCTTGCGGGAGACTCGGAGGGCAGACTGGTGAAAATGTGGAACCCTCCCCGAGGTCACCGAACGCCTAGATTGACCTTGGTGCGACAGGGAAAAGCTTCGACATGATTACCACGCTACAACTGTGTATACCTCATACATATATAATCACTGCTAACAATACATTATTATTATACCTACTGTACTGGAATCATGAGCTGGCTAATTGTCCACCAGACAAGCAACTACCGGTGACTGTGGATACATCATACATACACTACTATAATCACTGTTAGACAAAATCTTTTTAATTACAATGTTTTAGAGTACATGTATATTATTCATGTACAGTCAAAACTCTGAGCCTGTACTAGTACTTCATTAGTATACTTATGTCTTCAATTCTCTGTATTCATATCTACCGCATGCTATTACAGTCAAACCTTGCTCATCTTCAACTTTGCATTGGGAGCCGATAACAAAAATTTCAAGATATCAGAGATGCATGCGATTTTATTTACCTAGAAAAAAACTTTATCCTACTCTGATACAAAACCAAGATTATCATGGGTCTTGTCTATACCCCAGCTAGTTGAAACGTGGGTCTATAGTGATTCCCTGTTGTCCGTTCTGTTCCGCCGTTTCATTTTGTCCGCCCCCACCTCCCCATCCACCACTCCTAAGACCATCTCAAAGCAATTCTGGAAATTTTCAGGCGATTCTTTGTTACATATGCCATTGTGCACCTCCTATTTTAAATTGTTATACCTCTAGCGGGAGTGAATGGAAGGGTTATTAGTTTTACTAAATGAGCTTTGCTCACAGTTTCCTAGTTCTTTTAAAATCCCCAACATTCCAGGCTTATTCAAAAGAAAACAGCTTAAATACGTTTTCTTGAATATTCAGTCATTCTATTAAATTTTTCCATAACACTATTATTGTGGAATACATTGTGTAAATGTTGTTTTTTCGTATGCTGACAAGGCTTTTGCCTCCCAGATGCAGCACGGTCCGCTGGGCGCATTGTTTGGGAAAAATCTGCCTGTTCACCCCCCCAGCTGGTATCATTGATGGAACTGGTTAAAATCCTGACTTTTTTTAAAAAATTTTACCTTACTGTAATTTGAAACAGAACCTTATGTACGAGTGCTAACCCCCCCCCCCCCCCCCTTCCTGCCTATAAGACAACTTCTTCTGGTTTAATCTTGAGGAAAGTCTTTTTTTTGTGGGTTCCCCCCCCCCCCCCCCCCCCCCCCCCCATTATATTGTGTGTCCTGAGGGGAGTATTAGTCCCAAAAGGACAGCTCTAGTTATTTTTATGGTAGTGGTACTTTGGGGAGCAACTGAAAATTATTCTCATGGTCACAGTGACCTCCAAATTCAAAGCTGACAGAATCGAGTTAGAACTGTAGAACTGGGAAAATTTACATGTACATGTACATTTAAAGCAAGAAGTACCATGATAGGACAAAACTACAGAAAACTGGCCCCCAATTTTTCTTAGGAAAATTAACCCATGTCATAATCTATGAAAATGAAACACCATTTAAATGTTGGATGTTTGGTGCGTTGCTAGGCAACCGAACTATTTTAAGATATCAAACAGTTAATCATATATTCTTTTATTCATACATATTCCACTACTAACCAGTAAAAGGAATGGTAAATTTGAAGAGGGGGACCATAATAGGCCCTCCTTGTCCTATCTGGTCCTTTATAAATCCTACTTAACTGTGTGCCTTGTGGCCCATGGGCTTCCAGTCCCCTTTATTTGTAACAATATCATTTTTCACTTTCATACCAGTGACTTTTTTTTTCTCCAGTGTGATGAAAATAACCAGCCATTAGCCATTACTTCCACTATTTACATTCCGTCACAAGGCAAAGTGGCGTGTGGGCGTCAGAACGGGTCCATTGTGATAGCGCCCGCCTCTCAGAGTATCATCCTACAGCTCCTGGAAACGGAGGAACTCAAGCACAAAGGTCGGCGTTCTCTAAACTTATAAATACAGCATCACAAAGACAAGTCAAATGTAGAGCTAGGTGTGGGTTAGGTTATGTCTTTTTTTAAGTGGGAAGAACTACATGTAGTTTCACGTTACACATAAAATGGCCCTGTTGCTGTAAAGAGGAATATTCACGTGGGTTTTATTTTCGCTACATTAATGATTGCGAAAATAAAACTATTGCGAAATGCTGTTCAAGGTATTTAGGATTATGATTCTAATTCAGTCTCTTTACTCTCCGCGAAATTTAAACCATCGCGAAATACCGAAAGATAAAAATCGCGAAATTTTAGCCCCACGAAATTAAAGCCCTTGACAGTAATTTCCAGTTTTAAAAATACTTCTAACAATAACAAATTTTGGCATGTAAGACCTGGACTCCATACTTTTGTTAGCCATAAGCATTTCTTCAATAGCAGACAAAACAGATGGATATTTAAAGTGCCTTAAGGTTATGCAAAAATGTCATATTTTGTCATTGTTGATGTAAATTTAGGAGGGATGAAAAGATCCTGTTGATTCCTTATTTTGCACGAGTACTTGATTTTGCGAAATGCCACATGGACGTCAAATCACATGACCATGAATTTGCGTGTGCTTTATTGATTTAATAGGAGTTTTAACATGTATTTCAACAATGTAAAATTAAAAGTGAATAGATTTTTTGTTTTATTTAGGAATCGACTGTAAGATAGTTTGCTTCCCTTGTTAGTTTTCCTCTTTCAGTCTATTTGCTGTTTTCCTCTGTCAATCTATTACTGTTCCTCTGGCAGTCTATTTGCTGTTTTTCCTCTGCAAGTCTATTTGCTGGTTTCCCTCTCTATCATATCTATTTGCTGTTTTCTCACTTTGTCATCTATTAGCTGTTTTCCTCTTTCAATCTATTTGCTGTTTTCTCTGTCAGTCTCATTTGCTGTTTTACTCTTTCAATCTATTTGCCTGTTTTCCTCTGGCAAGTCTATTTGTTGTTTTCCTCTGGCCACTATTGGCCCTGTTTTTTTCCCCTCCTTGGGTTTCCAATCTAATTTTGCCCCCCCTTGGTTTTTTCCCTCCTTGGTCCAAAATCTATTTGTTTGTTTCCTCCTGTCAATCTATTTTTTGCCCTGTTTTTTTTCCCTCCCTGTCCAGTTCTAATTTTTGCCTGTTTTCCTCTGGCCAGTTCCCTAATTTTGCTGTTTTCCTTTTTGGTCCAGTCCCCCCCCCCTAAAATTTTGCTGTTTTTCCCTCTTTCCAAATCCTATTGCTGTTTTTTCCCCTCTTGTCAAATCTTTAAATTTGGCTGGTTTTCCCTCCCTGGCAAGTTTCCTTATTTGTTCGTTTTTCCTCTGGCAAAGTCCCTATTTGTTTGTTTTCCCCCTCTGTCCCATCCTAATTTGCTGTTTTTTTTCCCTTGTCCTATTTGCCCCCCCCCCCCGTTTTTCCTCTTTTCCCCCAAAATATATTTTTGCCTTGTTTTTCCCTTCCTGGCAGTCTAATTTTGCTGTTTTCCTCCCCTGGGGCAGCCTATTTTGCTGTTTTTTTCCTCTGTCAGTCCCCCCTATTTTTTGCTGTTTTTTTCCCCTCTTGTAGTCATTATTTGCTTGTTTCCTCTTTCAATCCCTTTTTGCCCCTTGTTTTTCCTCCTGTCCCAATCCAATTTGCCCTGTTTTTCCCCTCTGTTTACAGTCCCTAATTTGCCTTTGTTTTCCCCTCTTTTGGCAAGTCCCTATTGCTTGGGTTTTCCTTCTTTTTCAATTTCTATTGGCCCCCTGGTTTTCCTCTTGTCCAGTCCTTATTTGCCCCCCCTGTTTTTTTCCTCTTTTCAAATCTATTTTGCTTGTTTTCCTCTTTCAGTCCTATTTTTTTTGCCTGTTTTCCTCTGGCAGCCTATTTTGCCTTTGGTTTTTCTTCCCCTTCTTTCCAAATCTATTTGCCCTGTTTTTTTTCCTCCTGGCCAAGTTCATTGCCCCTGTTTTCCCCTCCTGGTCAATTCCTATTTTGCTTGTTTTCCCCTCTTTTTCATCTTATTTTGGCTGGTTTTTTTTCCCCCTCCTGGCAGTCTATTTTCCCTGTTTTTTCCCCTTTGTCAGTCCTATTTGGGCTGTTTTTTTCCTCTGTCCCCAAAGTCCCTATTTTTGCCCTTGTTTTTACTCTTTCCCAAATCTTTATTTTGCTGTTTTTCCTCTGGCAAAAAAGTCTATTTGCCTTGTTTTCCCCCTCTGGCCAGTTCCCCTTTTATTGTTTTGTTTTCCCTCTGTCCAATCTATTTGGGCTTGTTTTTTTTTTTCCTTTCTGTCCCAATCTATTGCTGTTTTTCCTCTGGGCAAGTTAAATTTGTTGTTTCCTCTGTCCAATCTATTTGCCCTTTTGTTTTCCCCCTCCTGGCCAGGTTCCCCCCCTTTAATTTGTTTGTTTTCCCTTCTTGTCAATCCTATTTTGCCTGGGTTTTCCCTCTTTCCCAATTCTAATTTTTGGGCTGTTTTTCCTTGTCATTCTTATTTTGCCTTTGTTTTTTTCCTTCTGTTTCCCCTCCCTGTCCCCCAAGTCCTATTTTGCTGGTTGTTAAATTAGATTGGTAAACCCTTTGATCTCAATGGGTTTGAAAAATTTGGGTTTTTTTGCCTCTTTCAGACCGTTTCCAGTTAAAAGATATTACAAAATGGGAACAACCCATGGGCTTGTTGGGGTGACAGTCCCTGTTTGTACCCCCGTTTCAAATGAAGGAGCACGCGATACGACCCCAAGCACTTTGTTTTGTCCAGGGGGAAGCCCAAGAAACTCCTCGTTCCAGCCTGTGGATTATCTAACAACGGGGATTGGTAAACCTTTCAACACATTTAACCCGTCCACGGGAGGGGAAAGATAACCCAGCTTAACTGTGGGGTCCAACCCAAAATAAACGTTTAAAGTAAGTCCTCAAGGCCAAAAAAATTACCACTTTATTTTCAAATGGGCCCTAATTAAAATTATTTTAATTTATTTCTCTCTCCAAAAATTTAATATAGTCAATTTTTCTTTATTATAACCCTGTGTTTCATATATTTTTTAATAAATATTTTTCTATGTTTCAGGAACCTAAATTTGTCTGGACGATGTTCGTGTAATCGTCGGGAGTTGTTTTTTTAAAATTGGTAAACATTTTAACCGCTAAGAAAAAAATTAACTTGAATCCTTCCCTAGGACTTTTCGCCTATAAAGTTGGGCATAAGACTTTTTGGGAAACCCAAAAACCTTTTTAACTTCCCAAAAATTGAACTTATAGGCGAGTATTAATACAGCCATGTAGCCAACATTAAACAACTATCACCTGCCAATGATGTATTTTTCCCTCTTCAACCTTGAAATTCGGATAAGCCAAAGAATCTTGTTTCTGCAATATGAATTAAGTTTTTTTTAAAATCAAGGCAAAGGCTTTACTTTACAAAACAAGTTGGATGCTGCAGGGGAAATTCCAACAGTAAACGGTTTTTAAAGTCCCAGCATTCCCGCCAAAAGAATTTTTTTATGGGTCATATAATGGGCCTAGTTTATGCCAATAACAAACCTGGCATTGGGGCCCCCAAGCGGGGCTGTCCCTGGGGCAATGTTTTTTTTCATACCTATTTGTTAGGCCGTTTCTTTCACACCCTTATTTTTGAACTATGGATTTACTCCTCTGTTTAACCTGATTAAGATAAAAGGGGCTTTTCACGGCGGGGGTTTTGGTTGACCCGGTCCCCCCGCAGGGGATTTCTTACTCCTTCTTGGGCAAAACTTTTGAAATCCCACCCTTGGTTAAATCAGGGGGTCCCAGGTTTGCCCCCAACTCCTTTAATTTAATATTTCTTTGGTTAAGGGAACTGATGAGAATGTGATCAAACTGTTTCGTAATCTTTTTCCAAACCACTTTTTTTTTATGTTTACATTAATTTCAATAGAAAACAATTAACCATTGAATATTACCTGTTGGAAAATCATTTTTAATTTCGTTTGGGGCCAAATTTTTTTTCGGTGGATAAACCAAAGTTCTTGCTGGTTTTCGAGGGACGTTAAAAATTTTTCGGTGGGTAATTGAAAAATAAATAATGTGGAAACAAAGCCAAAAATCATTCCCAATAAAAGATTAAAAGGAAATAAAAACATATGGGGACCCGTAAATTCGTGGGTAAAAGGTGGAACCCCACGTAAATCCACGAACAATTGAACAATAAATGAATTCCACAGTACCCATAAAATTTTTCTGAAACAGGGCACTAATTTTCTGACCAGAACTTTAAAAATTTAAATAATTTTTGGGAACAATATCTTCCCCCTAAAATAAAACGTTAAAGGTTCTTGACCAGTCCCCATAAACATGATAAATCCTTGAAAAACAAATTCGACATGATTAATCTACCAAGTCCCAAACATGAATTTTAAATCTGGAAAGTCAACGTGATTTTAAATCTGACAAAGTCCCCAAACCATGATTATCCCCTTTGACCAAGAAACATTGGAGACAGTCCAACAATTGATATCTGGACCCAAGTCAAACCAATGATTAAATCTGAAAACCAAGCAAACCTGATTTTGCAGGTTGAGGCAGAAATCACATGCCACCATTAGTAAGTAAATAAAAGAGTTTTTCTTTATTTAGCCTCGGGAAAAATCCTGCCTGGTTGTGTGGGTTCTGTGGGGCCCAGTGACCATTTCCTGTTACCCTGGCCTGAGTTTTGAGGAGAAAGGAAAAATGTTATCAATGCTTTAGCCCTGGTCCCGACCATCTCTTTCCCGGTACACAAACCCATTAAGTTGGAGACCATCCTAGAATGATTTTCCCATGGGTGGGTCCAAGCCTGGGTTCCCTGATGGCAATGTCCTATCGTGTGGGGCAAAAATGGGAAAAACAGTTCAGAAATTCCTATTGATTGCCCGGTAAAGACAATGTAATCTTCTCTGGATCAAATGGAAATGGGAAGCAAAAAGGTTTTCTCATCTTCCCCGCTAGCCCCCCCAGGGGGGTTTTTCGGTCCCCATTAATGGGGAAGCCCGGAGGTGGACCGAAAACCCTTGGGCTTAGGCGAAAGAGTGGAACGGTCCCCCCCTCTTAATCAGGAGTAAAAAGATTTTCCCAAATTTGTCCCCAAAATGCCCTTGAAGACTGAAAATTTTTAAAAAATGAATTAGAGAAAGGCCCCCGTTTTTTCTCCAGGAATCCACATTGGAAAAAATTTAGAAGGAAACAATATAAACCATTTTTTTGTTTCAAACCGTGTAAACGGTTAAATCAATAAAGAAAACCATATGAAAACGTCCAACAATCCAATGAAGTTCCCGCCAAGCAAAGTGTGGGAAATCGAAAAAAATCCTCAATAAATGGGCTGTTCCCTCCACAATTGCGTAAAGTCCGTCCTCAAAACACTGAGGGGTGGGGGAAAATGTTGAGAATCCTTGTTTTTTTCTCCAAGGAATTCAATGAAATTGACAAGCTTTTTTGCTTGTTCAAGTGTAAATGAGGAAATAAATTGGTTAATAAATACACCCCCATCTTCAGACAACCTAAATGCTTTAACTTTTTTTTTAATCCAACTTCTAGAAGCAAAATCATAGAAATTTAAATTGACTTACGCCCCCCCCCCCCCTTTTTTTTTTTTTAATGCCCCCGCCAATAAAAAATGGGCCCCGGGGGCATATAGTGGTTAAACCCCTTAATTCCTGGTCATTCGTCATCAAATTTTGGTTTTTCCGTTCCAATTTAAAATTCTTGGCAACGGGTTGCAACACATTCAACTCAATTTGGTTAATAATTGGATTTAATGGTCACGGGATAAATGGCAGGTTCCAGTTCGTAAGTTGGTCCCCATGGTCCGATGAAAATTTTTTGAACCAGAGTTAAGGCCCCTCTTTTTGGAAACTTAAGGAAAAAAATCAGAAAGGTTTTTCGTTCCGTTCCATTATCTTCTCCCTGCAAACAGTTTTTGCACACACATCCAAACCCTCAAAATTTTGGTATATGGAAATTCGGTCAACGGGAAATAAATGCCAGGTCAAGTTTTCGAAAGTTTTTGGTTCCAATGGGGTCCCCGACTGATTTTTGACAAAGAGTTTTTTTACCTCTTTGAAACCTTTAGAAAAAAAATCAGAAAAGTTTTTTCGTTTTCCGTTCAAATTATTCTTCTGCAACGGAATGGAACAACATTTTCAACTCAATTTTGGGTTAATAAATGGATAATGTCACGGGAAATATTGCAAGGTCCCCCCAAGGTTTCCGAAGGTTTGGGTCCAAAAATGGTCCCATGATTTTTTTTGACAGAGGGTTTTTAGCCCCCCTCTTTTGAAACCTTTAAGAAAAAAAATCAAAAAGTTTTCGTTTCCGTTCCCAAAATCCATCTCCCTGCAAACGGGTTTTTGCCACACATTCAACTCAAAATTTTTTGGTTATGGATAAACCGTCCACGGGAAATATGCAGGTCCAAGTTCCGAAAGTTGGTCATGGTCCGATGAAAATTTTGAACAAAGAAGTTTAGCCCTTCTTGAAACTTTAAAGAAAAAATCAGAAAAGTTTTTCGTTTCCCGTTCAAATTATCTCTGCAACAGTTTTGGGCACATAATTTCGACTCAAAATTTTTTGGTAATCATGGAAATAGCCGTCCACGGGTTTATGCAGGGGTCCAAGTTCGAAGTTGGGTCAGGGTCCCCGATGATTTTTTTTGACAGAAAGTTAGCCCCTCTTGAACTTAAGAAAAAAATAAAGAAAAGTTTTTTCGTTTCCGTTTCATCATCCCGCAACGGTTTGCCCAAACACAATTCAAAACTCAATTTTGGGGGTAATAGGAAAATACCCGTCCCAAATGGGAAATATCCAGGTCCAAGTTCGGAAGTTTTGGGTCCCCCCCCAAATGGTCCCGATGAAAATTTTTTGAAAAACAAGAGTTAGCCCCCCTTGGAACTTAGAAAAAAATCCAAGAAAAAAGTTTTTCGTTTTTCCGTTTTCATTACCCTTCTGCAAAACAGTTGCCCCCAAAAAATATTCCGGACCTCAAAATTTGGGTATAAATGCGGATACGTTCCAACGGGGTTAAATATGCAAGGTTTCAAAGTTCCGAAAGTTTGGTCCCATGGTCCCTTTTTGAATTGGGGGTTTTTTTGGGACAGAGTTAGGCCCCCCTCCTTTGGACTTAAAGAAAAAAAAATCAATAAAATTTTTTCGTTTCCCGTTCCATTAATTCTTCTGGCAACGGGTTTTTGCACATTTCCCGAAATCCAATTTGGTTATATAAGATTTACGCCACAAGTTTTTCCAATCATCACCCCTTAAACAAATTTTCCCTTTGCATTAGAACTTTCAACTTGTAAGCCCAGGGGCATTTCGTGTCGCAACCCCGACACATCCCTAAAAGTTTTTTTTTTTTTTCGATTTTGCAAATGAAATTCCCCTTACCAAAGAACCTAGTTACCGGGGAAATGAAATTATGGTGGGCCACTTATAGGGGAAATTATAAGTAACAATCTGCCCCCTTTTTCCTCTGGTTCCCAAAAGAAATTATTTTCCCCAATCTGCCCATGGCTGAAACCTTTGGGGGTTTAAGAAGCAACAATCACAAACACACCCCTAACATTAATTACTTGAGGTTTTTTCAAATAATTCCCTAGCAATCCTGAAAATAAGAAGTAAAATTCCCCATGGCATAACAGCAGAAAGAAAAATTCTTTTGGAAACAAAACTGTGGGAATTGAAAGAAAAATGCAAAAACCCCCCATGGAAGAAGCCTGTCCATCCCCCAAAATAATAAACTCTGACCTCAGCCCCTCAACGACCGTAAATCTTTGCAACCTTTTTAAAAAAAATCCCTGGCCCGCAGAGTTAAACAGGATCCAGACCCCCGGAACCAAACCCACAAGTCCCCCCCCGGCGGTCCCCACAAGAAAACACTATCTGAAACAGCAAGACTTATCCCTAATGTTTTAATAACAAGGGCAATACGAACCAAATCCTGAAAGAACCCAGAACCCATCCACATTTCTCTTTCTTTGAATACGAGTCCTCCTTGAATTGGGGTTAGTCCCCAACAATTTTTCAGTTGTAAAAAAAAAATTTCCCAATGAAAAATTCATCCTTACAAACCATCATGTGGTTATTTGGGACAAGAATTGCAAAAATTGGGGCCCAAATTTTGTCCAAGAAAAAAAGATAATATTTTTAGTTTTGCATATATATATAATCTTGATTCCCAGAGTGAGAATTATGACAATGTAAGGTAAATATAGCCAAAGGGGTTTTTTTTAATTTTTTATGCCCCCGGATCTTTTGTTTTAGGGGCACAATAAGTTTTTTGGCCCTGTTTTTCGTTTGGTTTTTTGTCCCTATGTGGTTTCTTGTCCCTGTTTTTTTCTTGGCAAAAACTTTTAACATTGGTCCCCCAAAAATACCTTTTTTGGAATTGAAATAAGCCCCAAACAGGGCCCCTTTTCCATAATTTTTCCACATGTGGTATTCCCCTTATGAACAAACCCTTTTCCCCACTGATAGGAAAATCCTGGACCTCCCTGACCCTTGGGACTTTGGACCTACCATTTTCTAAAAAACGTTTTAGATTGGCAATAACTTTTTTTAAAAATAGTAAAAAGTGTAATAAGGCTTCCCAAATTTCACATATGGTATTTCCTTTATGACCAAGTCCCCTTTCCCACTTGGTTAAATGTTGGAAAATCTTGGGGGGCCCCTCCCAAATGTTTCACAAATTGTCCCCCGAATTGCCGTTTCAATTAATCTGAAAAATCAAATTTCCTATTGGGGAGTGGTTAAAGAAATTTGTATTCAAGCATCCAATTACAACGTAACACTATGTGTTTTTTGAGGCAAAGTTTTTTTTGTCTCTGAGAACAATGAACCCTAATTGGAACAATTTTACTTTAAATTTTTAAAAAATTTCAACAATAACCAAGTTTAAATACATAAGTTAATTAATTTTTGGCCGATGACATACTGCGGACTTAAAACAGCTGAATTTAAAAGTAGTTTTTATTTGGAAAAAGTTAAACAAGACTTTCAGTGTATGGAAGCAGTTTTTTCAAGAAAAGTTATTTAAAGAACTTCATTTGATTTTCAGACTTTTAATTTTTAAAACAGAAAAGATTTTAAATCAAAATTTTTAATGCCCCCCCGTTGGAAATCGGAAAGATCGGGGGGCAATATGGTTTTTGTCCCTGTCCTGTCCATTCTGTTCCCCCCCTCCTTTGTTCATTCTGTCAACTTGGTTCCCATATCTGTTCCCTGAAAACTTTTAAACCCTTGGGCCCCTAATAACCTTTTTTGAAAATTGTTAAGTACTAAGGCTTTTTGAAATATTTCCCACCATGTATGTTTCCCCTTCAATGACAGACCTTCCCAATGGGTTAACAAAAATTTTTGAACCTCCCTGAAACCCTTTGAACCCTTGAAGTTTTGGGGCCCTAATTTCAAAAACTTTAACCTTTTTAGTTTACTAACCTTTTTTGAAATGGTAAAGTACTAGGGGCTTTTTGGGGGATATTTCACATGTTTATGTTTATTCCTTATGACAAAGAAACCTTTCCCCGTTTGGGGTAACCAAAATTTTTGACCTCCTGACCCCCCTTGAACTTTTGAAGTTTGGCCCTAATTTTTTCCCCAAAAACTTTAAGCCTTCATGTAAAATAACTTTTGAATGGTAAATACTAAGGCCCCCCTTTGTATTATTTCACGATGCATGGTTTTTTTTATGAACAAGACCTTTTCCGTTGGGTACCAAATTTTTGACCTCCTGACCTTGAACCTTGGGGTGAAGTTTGACTAAATTTTCAAAAAACTTTAAACCCTTCATTATAACTTTTTGAATGGTAAGTTTAAACTAAGGGCTTTGATATTTCCACAATGCATGGGTCTTCTTATGAACAAAGAACCTTTTTCCCAATGGGGTTTACCAAAATTTTTTTGGACCTCCTTGACCCTTGAACCCTTGGAAAGTTTTTTTGGCCCTACTTTTTTCAAAACTTTAAACCTTAGGGTTTTTTAACTTTTGAAATGGTAAAAGTTAACCTAAGGGCTTTTTTGGAATAATTTCACATCCCCAATGTTTTTTTCCCTTAAAATGACAAGAAAAACCCCTTTCCCCCCGTGGTACAAAATTTTTGACCTCCCCTGAAACCTTGGGGACATTGAAAAAAAGTTTGGCCCTAATTTTCCAAAAACTTTAACCCTTAATTAAATAACTTTTTGGGGAATTGGAAGTAAACTAGGGCTTTTTGAATATTTTCACATGGTAATGTTTTCTTCATGACCAAGAAAACCTTTTTCCGGTGGGTACCAAAAATTTTTTTTTGACCCCTCCCCCTGACCTTTTGGGACCTTGAAGTTTTGAAAAAAACCCTTAAATTTTTTCCAAAAAACCTTTAACCTTCCCCAAAATATATAACCTTTTTTTGAATGGTAAAGTACACCTTAAGGCCCCTTTTTGATATTCACATGCCATGTTTTCCCCTTATGAACCCAAGGAACTTCCATGGGTCCAAAGTTTTTTGACCTCCCGACTCGGAAGTTTGAAACCCTACCTTTTTTCAAAAAACCTTTAAAAACCTTAGCCTTTAAAACTTTTTTGAAATGGGTTAAAGGGACTTAAGGGCTTTGAATATTCCACTTGTTAATATTCTTTCATGGATAAAATCTTTCCGTGGGTAACCAAACATTTTTTTTTGACCTCCTCCACTTTTGATTCTTTGGGGGGAACTTTGGACCTGCTTTCAAAAAACCTTAAAAAAGGTGACCATTACTTTTTGGAATGGGCAAATGAAAGATAGGGCTTTTCCCATATTTCCCAAAACATGTGTATTCCCCTTAATGAAACTAGCCTTTTTATCCTGGTAACCCAAAATATTTTGACCTTGACCTACCAAATTTTCAAAAACTTTTAAAAAATTGTTTTTCCCATAACTTTTGAATGGTAAAGGGATTTAATGACCTTTTCGTAATTTCAAATAATGCCCCACTAATCCTTCTGACCAAAGCCCCTTCCACTGGGCATGGTGGAAAATACGGGGCCATTTGGTGGGTTTCCCCACAACACAATTCTTTTGGGTTTTTTTTTAATGAAATTTCCCATTTGGATACATGGAAATTAATTTTGCAAGATCTTTCCAGACAATCTTGGGTCCAATTTTGTTTTTTCCGTTTTTGGGGAAAGTGGAAATAATCCTCAAAATTGCTAATGAAAAAGAATGCCAAATCAATAATCCCTTGCTAAAAACCTTTCCAAACTTACAATGGTAATATATATAGTACTTAAACCACTTTTATGGATAACAATGAAAATAATAAATATTGGGATAACAATTTTTGGTAAATATTTCAGATTATGAAAATGGAAATTGGGTTACATAAAAAGGAGGGAAATAAATTTTATAATGTTTTTTTGAGTTTTTTTTTGGTGAAGTTTTTATTTTTCCAATATTGCTTTTCAATCACAAGGTCCCCCAGCCCTCCCTCAACAGAAAAGAATATTTTCCCACGATGTCCCGCCCAAGGCCCGAGTTTTGGAAAGCCCAGGGCCTTCTATTCCTTTAACAATGGAAATCAGCCCCCCTGACCAAGGAAGGCAATTCAAGGGTTGAAATTGGTAAGCAGGCCCCTTTACTGAAATTAAAAGCGGGCCCACTTAATCAACCCCATAATTTTTTTTTATCCATATTTAATTACAGTATCTCAAATTCAATGAACCAGAAATGGCTGAAACAGTTGGGTGTAAAAGACATTTTGCTTTTCAGTACTGGAATTGAAAATTTTTTTTTTTTTTTCGAAAAATCAGGTGTGAATGTTTTTTTTTGAAGATTAAAAAAGAAAGCGGAAGGCCTTTTACTGGGGACAAAGAGAAGCCCCGCCCGGTCCCCCCCGAATCCAGTTCCTATCCCGCAGGATCGCTGCCCAACGTAGCCTCCCCCCAGCCCACAAGTTTCGTGACCCGACCCCTCGAAGAGAAGCCCCTCACTCCTTTGGGATTACAAAAAAATTGCCAGCTTCTTTCCCTGGTCCCTGGTCCCCCTTCCCACGCCTGGGGAAAACCTGGAAACCCCCCCCCCCTGACCCTAAGAATTTAACTATGTATCAATAAACCTGGGCCTCCCATGCAGCCCCAAGGTTGCCCCGAATAGAGCCCCCCCTTTCCCGGACTAATTTTTTCACGGCAAGTTTGGGGTCACATGGTCTTTATGGCCTGCCAAGGGGTTTGGCCCACAAAACCGGGTTTCCCTGCCCAAAGAGGAAAAGAAAATTGGAAAAAATTGGAAAAATATAAAGTAAGGACTTGCAAGCTTCCCCCTTCCCAGGCAAAAGTGGAC
The DNA here is from genome assembly GCA_903981925.1 of Ostrea lurida. Classification (NCBI taxonomy): domain Eukaryota; kingdom Metazoa; phylum Mollusca; class Bivalvia; order Ostreida; family Ostreidae; genus Ostrea; species Ostrea lurida. Next base: position 23,035 of record CAJDSM010024899.1, on the reverse strand, counting down.
CTTTGGAATACAGGCAAGGCACGGGTCCAGCTTCCTTTAGTGGGTTCCAGTTTGAAATAAAGAAAGTCCCCTGGCAAACTTGGGCCCCCCCAGAAGACCAACGGTTTAGTTGCAAAGTCCAGAAAAAAAATTTTTCAACGGAACAGCCGCCAGGACAAGTGGGGTACTCGGGCAAGCAAGGGAAAAGACATGGCCCCCCAACAGAGGAAAGTTTCGGATGGCCCCGTTCCCTTGGATGAAAAATTTGAAGGCCGTTTTTTCGATGAAGGCTCCTCGAATGGCATTTCAGTTTTTGGCTGTTACGACCTAATCAATTTTTGTTTGGTCGATAATCTCGACAGCCTAACACAAACTTGATGAAGTTAATGAGGTCACCAACGTTTTGTGACGGAGAAAGCGAGAAAAAGAGGGGGTCACTATGGCAAGCATATGGTTTGGCCAAGATATCAAAATATACCACAAAAATGTATTTGTTTTTTTTTAAAAAGTAGAAAAATTTACTGTAAAAAAAAGGCTTTTAATTTTTTTGCGAAAAAGGGGCTTTAAAATTTTCTCGAATTTTTTTGAATATTCCAGTAATTTTCACAATGGTTTTAAAATTTCCGCGGAATAGTTAAGAAAACCAATTACATTGAAAAACAGCAAAATTTGGGGCGAATGGTTTTTTTAATTTTTTTTGCGATCGTTAATGTAATTGGCCAAAATATATCGAAAAACAAAAAAATTCCAAGGAAAAATATTTGCCCTTTAACAAGTTTATAGAATTATATGAATGGTGGGGTGTTTGGCCTGGAAACTGCCCTTTAATGTTTTCTTCTGGTAAGGAAGTAAAGGAAAAAAGAGGTTCCCACCGGGCCCCACCCTCCGGACTAAGTGGTGGCGAAGTCCCCCTGGGATAAGTTCCCAACACCCAAGCCCGAGACGAGAACAGACCCCCTTGAAAAATGATGCCAGCAGTTCCGCAGATCAAGCAGGGGTTGGATAGCCCCCTGAAAAGCCGCGGCTGCAATTGCGTGTTAACTGCCCAGAAAATGGGTTGGGAACCGGAACTAACCTTAAAAAATCGCCTCAGCTTGGGATGTTTTGGGCGGGAAGGTGGGGGCAGGACAGAATTTTAGAAAGTTAGGTCATTTTTGGTTGGCCCCGGTTTCCCTGAAATATTTCTTTATACCGTAGAATTGTTTTTTCCTTTTCAGAAATTGCCTTGATTTGTCCCCCCCTTAGTATTCCTACATTTTCAATAACCCCAAGAAAAAACAACCCTCCCCTAAATCCAAAATTCAAATTCTTCCCTTGTTGCGTATGTTCCCTAACAAGTACAACTTTTCGTGAGGAAAACTTGGTCCCCCCCAACTTTGAAAGAAAATTTTTCTTTTTTTGGGGGAGGGGGGGGGGGGGGGGTTATCACTAAAAAAATAGTTTTTAATGGGTTTCTAAAGATAGAATAATATCTTTTTTTATTATTTTTTTTAATTTAATAAATAAAGTAGTTTTTCCAACTTAAAGACTGATATCCCAAAATTGGGATGGTTCCCCAAAAAGAAGATCAAGTTGACTTAAAATTAAAATGTAAAATTGAATCTTTGTTGAAATTTAGATTAAATGTTTTTTTGTTAAACATAAAAATTTTATTTAAATGTTTGTTATCCCCAATGGTAAGTCCTTTCCCAATTCAAATGTTTGTTAACCCCAATGTAGATCCCATAAAAAATAATAAAATGTTAGATCCGTGAATTTAAATTAAATGTTTTTTTTTGTTTTTACCACCAATGGTAGATTTCCGTGAATTAAGAATAAAATTTTTTTGTTTAACACAAATGTTAGATCCGTGAAAATTTTTTTAAGATAAATGTTGTTTTTACACGATAATAAAGATCCGTGGAAAGCTGCCCAGGCTTTGCCTACTTTTCGCTGAATTAAGAAAGATGGCCCCGGCCGGAAAAGGAAGGAAAATTAGCCCCCGTGGGTCCCACCACTCTCCTAACACGTATGTCGATCCTCAAGCCTTCATAGTTTTGAAAATGAAATTGCAGAAAGACATTGCAGGAAAGGTGAGGGGATGGGAGATGAATGGGATTGGGAATGAAGGGGAAGGATCCCCAAGATAAATGGTCCAAGTTTTTTAACAAGTGTGTTTGGGGGGAATAAATTAAGCCCCTTTTTTAAAACCCACCCCCTGCTTAATACAAGCCCCTTTCACGGAAAGAATCCAGAATAC